>CM034351.1:75070364-75315881 GCA_019925275.1 Mytilus edulis
CGAATAAAAATAAAGTTAAAATATGACAAATAAAGTAACGTAGGTTGAGAGAGGAATTATATATAATTAGTACACTCCTGAAACAATGTTGTGCGTAAATGAAAAAGAACACATTTACATATTTACAAACTGAACTAGACATCTCAATGTCCTTATATGGATTAGGGTATTAAACTGATAGAAAGAAGTAAAATAGAGAATTTTTTGTTGAAGTGATTATTTGTTATTGAAAGAACAGTGCAATTTAATGTATAAAGTAGAATAACAAAAATAATCCAAGGAAAATTTTAAAACTGATAGTTCCTTATCAAATAGATTTGAACAGATAATCAAGTGATCACTAGTCCGATATTTAAGTACCCTTTTACCATTGTTTGCATGAAAAAAAAAGCTAAAAAAAAAAAGGAAATTAAAAACGAAAAAATTAAAGTACGCAAGACATAACATAGAATAAACTAAAGTCTTAGCAACACGAACCCCACCAAAAGCAGGGGGTTATCTAATGTGCTCTGGAAAGCACCCGTCGTGTACCCTGTGATATTACAAACCCGGTTAATAGTCCAATTCGGTACGTCATATTCGTGAAAATGAACCTAGATTGTTGTTATGACATGAGGAACATATCAGATATCATTGGTGAATGAATCAATAACGGTTAATCAACTCGTGATTGCTTCTGTAAAATTTACAAAAGGGTGATTCAACTCCCCATTTCGATAAGTATGCACTAAACCAACATGTATAGTGGTTTTAAATGCAGGAAGGGGCCTCGGTGTCTTAGTGGTCTAAGCAGTTCCTACTGTTATCACTAGCCAGTCACTACTGGGGTTGTGAGTTCGAACCTCGCTCGTGCAGGTGCACTCGACATCAATCTTTATTGACTAGGACTGTCAGTTGTCCTATCGAAGGTCGGTGGTTTTCTCCGGACACTCCGGCTTCCTACATCAATAAAATCTGGCCGCAACAAAATAGCCCTTAAAAGAAGCGTTAAAACATGGAAAATCAGTAATCAAAATGCAGGATATTAATCACATTTATAATTTAATATTTGTTAAGAAAAAAGTCAAAATTATTCAATCACTTGTATTTCTTAATTCAAATTAACAGTGTTCACATTAGTTGCTAATTTGTCTCATAATTTTCAGATTGATGCACAAAACTAAAACGATTGTGTACTGTTATTTTACATTCCAAAATAGCAGCATACAGTTATCTTATCTTCCAGAGAAAATGTGTATAATACTTAGTATAACTTTTTTTCAGGTGACAGGTCTAGATTGAAAGTGGAGGCAATACCGTCCGTTTTTAATTTTGGATCAGCTATTAAAGAGGAATCACATCTAAAGTAAGCATCCTTGCAGATGATGACGACTTTGAGAATTCTAATTCAGACTACTTATTCAACTAGACAATTCAATTTACCGGTTTATCGGATTTGTTAATATTAGCAATACGACGTGTGCCACACATGGAGCAGGATCAGCTTACCCTCCCGTAGCACCGGGTACCCCAAGTTTTTGGTAGGGTTCGTGTTGCTTATTTTTAGTTTTCTATGTTGTGTTATGTGTTCTATTGTTTGTCAGTTTTTTTTTTGATTTATAAGTTTGACTGTCTCTCTGGTATCTTTCGTCCCTCTTCTCAAACAAATAATGCAGATTCAACTAATTCTGAGGCCTGTAGTGAAGGGATCGTTGGTACAGTTCTGTAAATGATTAAGAAACATGAGCATCCGTCAGAAATTGTTCAATTTGAACAATACATAGACCCAATAAATCCGTGATGTCAAGAAACAGATTCCAAAATATTCTAAGATTTTTACATTGCAACAGCAATGAGGACGAAGTCTCACGTGATCAAGAGGGGCATGACCATGTTCATAAGATCAGACCTGTACTGGACCTGTTAATTAATACATTCAAAGACAACTATGAACTAGCCAGAAACATTACGATTGATGAATCAATGGTTGTGTTCAAAGGCCGTCCCCATTTAGTACAATACATGCCCTGAAAGAAAACTCATAGATTGGAACCAAAAGGCATGTTTTAAGCAGACGGCGATACTAGATAATGTTATGAAAATGGAAATGTATTTAATATGGGGAGGAGTATTATGATCCGAAAATAAAATGTTTACATGTTTATACGAAAACTAAGAATAAAATAGTTATTACTATAATATGACACACTATTCATACTTTAAAATCAACATACCGATACAAAATCAGTGACCGGGAAGGACAGGCGAGAATTGCGCTTAAAGACCAGAAATGGCGCATAGAGTGACAAATGTAAGCGCCCACGTGGCGCACGATTTTCTGACTTCCGAATTCAATTCAATTCGGAATCCTGGTTGACAGGACGCAGTTTTTGAATCTCAATGGTGGATTTTCTTGGGATAGAAATGGCAAGAACTCAGGATACTACCATCTGCCCAAGGGCATTTCTCCTATACAATAATACAGATTTATCAATGAAAATAAATAAGAATAAGTGGAACATAAATTATTCATTGCCTAACATTTTGAAAAGTATATTTCCACCCTCACCAAAAAAACCTTTAAATTGGCTTATTTCATTGGTTTTTTTTTCTTTATTTCACAGAGATCTTTTCTCCATGAAAGAAATCAGGTAGACAGTTGTGAAGTCCTTGACGTTACTGTTGATTTTTTGCAGTATTTCGAGGACCACAATGAGGAAAGTAAAACATCTGATTGCCAATAGAAGTTAGGGGTGCTGTCTTGGCTTGACAAAACAAGAAAGCAGCATAGACATCTAAAACAAGGTAGATTAACAACTTAAGATAATTTATGTTTACAACTAAGAAGATGTGATAAAATTGCCAATGAGACCACCAGAGACCAAATAACGTAGAAGTTACCGTCAGCTCTAGGTTAATGTACAGCCTTCAACAATGATCAAACCCATACTGAACTGTCAGCCATATAAGTCCTAGAAATGTCAAATGTTTGTAAAACAATTAAACTAAGAGAACTGATGGCCTTATCTTCGTACATAATAATAAACAAATATGATATACAGCAACCTTTTTTGTGTTTTCATTTCATTTCTTAGAAGACTTATATTTTTTTGTGTATTAAAACGTCATGTCTGTTTGTAAAAGCAAGTAGGTATTAAAATTTATTTTCAGTTTTACCTTTACATTTTTTTCTCTCAACTATTGTGTTGCAAAGTTGCTCTCTTATTGATGTTTACATTACACAAATATTTTCAATCATACATATCAATTGATTATATTTAGAGGAATACATGAACAACTCTCTTTTCCCTACATATACATTTAGTCAGTGAAATCTTCATCGAAAGTTAAACATCTACAAATTGAAGTCACAAGGAAATCATTTTAGATCAAGAATTAGTATTAGTACATGTGTAAAAAAAAACATGATTGAAAATTTAAGGTGATTTTTAGACTAATCAAGTAATGTTTTTTTCAGAATAGTTGACAAAATTCAAATATGTTTTAAGAATATTAAAGATTTGCATGACAGCTTCTTGTAATATTATAAGATTGTAAAAGGGTAGACTGAAGAACATTTGCGAATGAAGCATTGTACTACGCATTGTATTGACGCCGGGTAAGAAGTATGTCGAGTAATAAATGTTGAAATGGATTAAGAAATGCAGATTTTATCTTGTGTGCTATCATGAATATGAATATTCAAATATATCATATTTTAACATATGAAATAAAACAGTGTGAATATTGACAATAAATTTAATTTAACTATTTATTGATGTAAATACAGTTTACAGAATATAAAATATGCTTAAAAAACAAAATGATACCTCATATTTCAAAAGAGTAATGGAATTTTAAGAAACCATTTAGATATTGATAAGCATAACAAGTAATGCTTTTTTTATTTTTAAATAAAAAAGCATGAACTAAAGAAGCATGAACTGTACAAAGTATCTCAGTGATGACAATATCTGTTTCGCAGTGATGAATGCTTTACCCATATTTGACTATTATGTCTTGTTTTCTTCACGCATCGTTGTAAACATAATGGAATTTGATGCGACTGAGAGGTTTAGCCCTATAAAACCTAGTTTGTAGGTTTGGACAAAATCACAGTGTCATGAGTGGTAGATTCTGTCAAGACGCCTTTTGTGAAAAGTTGAACGAGTTCATTTAGAAGCCTACTAACCTAAATCCAACCAAAGCTGAATTTTACGAGATTGCTGTGTTTCCAAACATTTTGGGTGCTGTTGATGTAACACATATGCGATTAAAGAGACCGCATCAAGATACAGTCTCATGTTTCAACAGAAAATCTACTCAAGCTTGAGTGTTTAAACAAAATGTGATTCAAAAGGTAATGTTCTTCTGTTTTCATTTTCACATAATTTTATACTGTCACATATAACGAAGACTTTAGTTTGTATTGATATTGATAGCTTTACTTCCAGACCTAAATAAAACATTCCATACAGTCTTTAAAAAATATTTTACAGCTAGAAAAAACGTTGTTTTCCAGGACGCTGGAGGTTCCACATATTGCATTTGGGAGTGAGAGATTATTGAGTTGTTTTTATACTGTTTCTCATTGTTCGGAGTATATTTTTCCTTTGAAATTGAAAATCACAATATTTTTTTCAGAAAATTATCATCTCCATCTTCAAATACACAGTCTTGGGTAACCCTACATGGTTATTTATTTGTATCTTTTGCAAATTCGTATTGATCAGAAAAAGGTTACCAACATAGTTATGGTTTGTGGCATTCCTCGAAACATCTGCATACAACTAAATGAACTAGATTTTTCTGACGAATAGCCGGTTAACGAGGATGTAGATAATGGAATCAACTACAATGAGCAACAGGATGGAAGAGGGATTAGGGAACACATTGTTGGAACTGATTATAACCATCATTAAAGCATACAACGAAAACAGAAAATTTAATATGCTTGCCAATGAGATAAAATATTCTAGAATTCAAATGACATAGATATGAACAAGCACAGTACAGCCTTCAACAATGATAAAACCAATACCTTATAGCCATATACAGAAACACTGTTGGTGACAAATAAAATAAGACTCAACATTTGAATTCACACTCTCCATTCCACTTTATCTTTATTTTTCAACTTTTTTGGTGCATAAGGCATAAACATATGAATAATGACTTCGGTTATTTAAAAAAAAAGGCATAATACTTTTTTGCTTGTATCCGTCTGTTTAGACCCCTTAAAGTCCTTTTTTAAAATAATACAAGATTTAGTTTTTGTTTTTTTTATTTTGAAAGTAGAAATACAAAGAGGAATAACTCAAAATTATTCATTTACAACATATAAGAAACTTTTATCTATGGTGTAAGCAACTAAAAAGTTCTCATCTGTACATTAAATTAAATATTTTAAACTTAATAAGTGGCTGTTTATATGGATTAGAACAGTTTCATCATTATAAACTAGTTTTTGATTGTTTTAAATTCTTATCTTCGTATAACATTTATTTTTCAATGGACAAGGGACAAAAAAGCGGTCAAAATAAAACAAAAGATGTGTGGCAGTCAAAATAAAGATTAACAATAGTTAAATAATGTTTCAAGGATATCCTAATGTAAAAAGAGTACGTTATATACAAGTGACCATTAATGACGCATATCTTTTTAAAACATGTCAAGGTCAAAGATATTAAAAGCGAAGAAATTCCATGCTATGGGAAACCCTTTTGTCAAAGCAGACGATCGTAAGCGTAAACTTATTTCTGCATTAAAAGGTTAAAAATCAAACTTTTCAAGTCAAAATAAAAGAATGAACTTTAAGTAAAAATTAGATTAAAATTAGAAACTACATACCAATACAAGTTAAATCTGTCTCAATGCCATCACCTCCACTGAATGAGGCACTATCCAGTCTTGCTCATTTCTTTTTTTAAGTTAGTATTTTTTCCGTTAGTATTTTTTTTCCTTAGAACCCAGACACTTATTCCGATATTTATTTTTAACTTCTGCTTCAGTTCTCAAGCAGACAACTAAAGCATTCATCTCTTCTGTTATATATTTACACACCTCATTTTTCTTCCGGTTTGTTACTTCTATTTAAACAGCTCCAACTCGTTTGTCATTTGGGAACTGATCAATGGAGGTGAAATTGACTTTTCTGTACCTTGGCAATTTCTTTGCAGTCGACTCAGCCATCTTGGTAATAGAAAGGGAACATTTGCTGTTCATCATGGGTTACAATTTCGCATTAAAACAATAACGACTCTTTACGCAGTGTCAGTTAACATTGTTGTAAAAAAAAAAAAAACCACACACATTTTAACGCATAGGTTAACATTGTCGTTTGGATTTTGTTGCACTTAAAGTGTTTCCGTTTTTTTCGTTGTTTTCCTCTTATAGGTTATGTGTTCCTCTCGGTTTTAGTCTGTAACCTGGATTTGTTTTCTCTCAGTCGATTTAAGACTTTCGATCAACGGTATACTACTGTTGCCTTAATTCAACTAGCGACCTAAATTAAGATTTAACGACTTGTTAGCCTTAATAATCAATAAGGCTAACGACACTTTTGAACAAACGGGCCCTGCAGGTTGGAAAAAGGGCCAGTCTACTTTGTACAATTGTTTATTCATTTGATGTTTGTGATGCAAGGGGGTGGTAAAAACAAAACGTTTGACAATGTTGTTGAACCAGTGATATATACAATGTCTTAGAAAAAGAGGTAAAAAGTTTTACACAAAATATTACACAACTTTACTTTCAAAAGCATCAAATTGCCTCCGAGGGAGTTGATCTAATTACAACAGATGAATGACATGGCTTTTAGCATCAATTAATGCACAACCATTGAAAAAAGTAAAATCATAAAAACACTGAAATCCGAGGAAACTTCTAAACGTAAAGTCCCTAATCAAATGGCAAAATCAAAAGCTCAAACAACTCATAATCCTTACTTGACACATGCATTTTTTATTTGGAAAACGGTTGATTAAACCTGGTTTAATAGCTAGCTAGACCTCTCACTTGTATATCAAAGGCATACAAATTCAATTATATTGACAACAGTATGTGAACAAAATAAACATAGGTAAAAATGTCAAAAAGGGGGTCCAGCAGTTATCGTGTATAAGTACAGAGCCACGCCTATGCAAGAAAGCAAACTCAAAAAATGGCACAGAAAGCTTAATAGCAAAAACGAAATAGAATACAGAAATTATCATAGAACAATGAGGGCATGTATAAGTACAGAGCCATGGCATATGTAATTAAGAAACAAAATAAAGTCATACAGAATAAAGACATACAGAACAAGCATATTAGCAAAAATTATTAGAGAACAATAACACATTGACAGGATGTATAAGGACCGAACCACGCCAAATGGAAACCACTAAAAGAATACAGACTGAACAATAAGTTATTTTGATAACGACAAATAAAAGAACACTTAAACACGTTATAAAGCTGTTAAACAACGTCAGTACCTGTAATATATACTTCAAGACCATCGTGTAATATTTGTAAGGTTGATGTGGAATATTTATCAACTAGGTCTTGGTTCTTTCCGATGAACTTTTTAAGAAAGAAAAAACGAGACGTTGTTTAACATAACCCTGGAACATAAACTTTTGCTCAGACACAAAGACACAGCTCAGTTGAAAGATCGACTTCACCATCTTATAAAACCGAGCTTTTTCTATAAAAATGGGAATCGTAGATACAAATTTCGTGTTTTGGGTTACAATAACTCATATTTTGTGAAGAATCCCACTGAATCTTCCAGAAAGTATACCGAAGATGATATTATGAAAATGTTGGACTTTTTGATCGACAATATATTTGTTGAGAATGGGGGATTTATATTTCAAATAACAGTCGGTATTCCAATGGGTACTAATTGTGCACCCCTGCTGGCCGATTTTTTTTGTGTACTCGTATGAAGTAGAGTTCATTCAGAACCTTCTAAAGACAAAAAGGAAAAGCACCTTTCGAAATTCTTTAATTTTACTTTCCGATATATTGATGATGTTCTATCATTGAATAACCCATATTTCAGCCACTACTTACATCTCATATATCCCAGTGAACTTAAAATTAAGGATACTACTGATAATAGGACTGCTTCATACCTTGATCTTTTCCTCAATATTGACGCAGATGGACGACTTCACACGAAAATCTATGATAAACGGGACGATTTTAACTTCCCAATTATCAATTTCCCATTTCTCAGCATTAACATACCCTCTGCCCCTTCGTATGGTGTTTATATATCACAATTGATACGTTATTCTCGTGCTTGTTCACACTATACGGACTTCATATACAGGAGTGTGCTCCTGACGCAGAAACTGCTCCAACAAAGTTCTGAGAACACGTTAAAATTGACACTCCGTAGATTTTATGGACACCATCACCAATTGGTGGATCCATACGATGTGTATTTGACCAAACTAGCTAAGGACATTTTTACGACATGGTAGATTGTGGTTTGTCATTACGTCGTCTAATCTTTTAATTACCAAACGTGACTTATTTCCGATTGTGACTGTTTTGCTGAGTGAATTTCGCATTACCATAAGACGGTTACGTTACTTATCTATCCCAAATTCATGTATTTAGTTAAAATGTTTAAGGTGGTATGGGAGTCTAAAATAAAAATGATAGAATTTGTTCATACTTTGCCAAAACGTTGTATCTATTGATACATATTGAAAAATATAATAAAAATGATAGGTCACCGCGCATTATCTCAAGCTACAGGACGGGACAAAATGACACATTTTGTATGGATTATACAGGAAAAAATACCATTTTGTGATTAGAAACTAAACAAAATGATAGAATTGTTAAATACTTCAGGAAAAGATAGCTTTCAGACACTGCTTTGAGAATATCAAAAGAAAAGAGAGGGTCACCGTACGTTTTTTCCGGCTAAAATACAAAATAGGAAAATTCCATACAGAATCCTTCAGAAAATGCACTTTTGTGAGTTTCCTCCCCTTAAAATGCCAATTTTAAAAAAAAAAAACAACCAAAAATATATTAACATTTGCAAAAATATCAATATTTAGAAGTTATTTTCTTATAAATTGGTACTTTTAAATGAAAATGTACATTAAACATCTGCATTCCTGCATCAAATTTTGCTAACTTGATGGAAAATCTGGACCTTTGATTCTCTGTTTTTACAATCCAAGATGGAGGAAGACACCCATACCACCTTAATGTTATATTTGTTATTCTCATCGGATTTTGTCAAATGTGTTGACGTCTTTTCTATTATATTCATGTGTTATGGTAAAGAAAATTAATCACCGCCTTCATTTATTAGATTTGATTGTGTTCAACGTAATCTGTACGATGTATTACGTTTGAAGTTAGATTCAGAACAAACCGGACATAGCTATATAAAATAGTTAATTGCTACCTTAGTTTGCTATTAATAAGTATTGAAATGTGCATTGTTATTAAATGTAATATCAGTATTTAGTTCAAATATAATCTTCAATCAATCCTTATTCTATCTTATTCATTCAAATGTGACGTCATTTTTTTGTCATTTTTTACAATTTCTAATCTGACGTCACTTGGCGTTGAGGTTTAAACTTATTCGGATGTGTTGCATTTTGTCGGGTTATGTAATGTATTTCGGTTGTTTCTTGTAATTAGCTAATACTTCAGTTTTATCATGTACATCTTTTGTATAGTCATTTTATAAAATTTACTATTTGCAAAAGTATAAATTATTCTAAATAATAGGGATGTTCTGGTACCTTACAGAAAACCCTGGACGTTTTTGGCACAACTTTTTTTAACTTTTGGTTCTCGATGCTGTTCAACTTTGGAATTGTTTCGGCTTTCAAACTTTTGTATCTGGGCATCACTAGTAAGTCTTGTGTGTACAAAATGCACTTCTATTGAAAACGTTTCAACTTGTTGCCTTTTGTTAGCTATTATTCGTGCGTTTCTTTTTCAATTGTGTTCTCCTATTTATTTATATTGTAGTCCTGTGATGTTGTGTTGTCATCTTAATGTTATATTTTTCATGGCCATAAAAGAAGAAGGTTTGGCATGCCACAAAACCAGGTTCAACCCACCATTTTTCCCTTTAAATAGGTCCTGTACCAAGTCAGGAATATTGCCATTGTTATATTATAGTTCGTTTCTTTGTGTGTTACATTTTAACGTTGTGTTTCCGTTATGTCGTTTGTTTTCTCTTATTTTTGAGTGTCAATTCACTTTACTATAAGACGTGTCACGGTACTTATCTATCCCAAATTTATGTGTTTGGTTTGCTGTTATATTTGTTATTCTCATGGGATTTTGTCTAATGCTTAGTCCGTTTCTGTGTGTGTGTGTGTGTTAGATTTTCATGTTGTGTCGTTGTTGTCCTCTTATATTTAATGCGTTTCCCTCAGTTTTAGTTTGTTACTCCGATTTTGTTTTTTGTCCATGGATTTATGAGTTTTGAACAGCTATATACTACTGTTGCCTTTATTTAGTAATTCATTCATGCTCTTCTGGTGAAGTTGGTATATTGCTACTAAGAATTTGATAATTTCAAAATTAAAATCGTCTCGTTTGACAGATTCTGATCTTAAAAGGAGGCGGGGGAAGGTTGAAAAAAAATTTGAAAGGAGAGTCGGAGAGATACTACTGGTGCAAAATGTGAAGTGGAGTGGAAAACATCAATTTACATGTGCTTATATATACAGCCATATCCTCTAATGTCTGGAGATGTCATGCTTCAATGGTATGGATTGGTTCTAAGAAAGATGTTTGTTTTTGGTGTCAAGACCAAAACTATTTCCTACATAGGTAGTCCAGGAACATTTCTCTCAACTCGTTGGAAGTAAAATACAAAATTTAATTGATATGCTGAAGATGGAAAATAGTTTACTCTGACACAAGAAGCGTAGAAGAAGTGGTTTATTCATATTGTAACGGCCGTGGTAGTGCCTGGAGAGAATTATGGTACGAACAATTATTTCGTCATTTAAAAAATAGTTTGAGGGTGGTAAAGGGGGGGGGGGGTGCTTGCATGGAAAAAACGTAAAATAAGATATCATTTCACGTTGAACGCGAAATAATTTCTGTCATGACCGTTGCACGAAAAATAAAGACTTTGATGTGAACCTTTTGTGACTGAGTCACTGTTTTATTGTATGTGAAAACTCTCTGTTGTACTTGATATCCCCGATTTAGTATACCCATTAATAATATAAATGGAAAACAATCCTGTTTGACATTGTCAGTTGATGCATATAGATTTAGGGGTAAAGTACCTGCTTTAAACTTTGTAGTTTCCTGTCGAACGCTCTTCTGCTTCATGCACTTTCCAAAATCGTTTGCCTAATCTCTCATTTCTGATTTTTGGATGTTACTGAGCTCTTTTTGACATTTTAAAGTTGGAAATCTCGATGAATTTATAAGAGTCATCCTGCTTTCATGTATAGGGTAGTATGAAAGCCTGTGAGTATAATAATATGCTGACCAGGTAACCGACCTCATGCGCGTAGCTACGTTTACGTCAAAACGCCCGGGCGTACACTTGAATTTGGTAAAAAATATATATTTTCATCTAAATAATAATGAAAGAATTGGTTAACAGTACATCAACCTTCTACGTCTTTCTTCAATGGCTTGTAATTGCGAATAAAAGTGACGAAAATTAGTATCATATTATATATTTGTTCATTTTCTGTCAAAGTCTTAATTCTAATTCACGTTCCTTTTTTTTTTTAAAGCAATCCATTATGTGCTAAGATTCGATATCTGGTTTGAATTTTTTGTTGAGTCATTGACATTTATGTCACGAAAGAGACATTTTGGTCCAAACTTTCGTCGGCGGTGCCAATAATATAACTATGTACATGTAGGTTCATTATGCGGTTAAAGTTTGAAAGTATCAATAACTTTGTCAAACCTTCGTAAAATTTTACGGTAGTTGGACAAAAACTGTTCATGGTCAAACAAGTATGGAGAGCAAAGTGGCGAAATTATATATGATGATTTTTCCCGAATTTTATGAATAAAAGGAATTTCTTTTTGCATTTACAGGTTAAAGTTAAAATTTGTTACATTATCAATTACTTTTTTTTAAACGTTCGTCGAATTTAATTAAAACTTTCTTGAATTTTTTTTTCATGGTTAATTTCTGAAGCAACATTTTATTCGTTCATTTTTTAGTTTTATACCATCAGGCGGTCGTATTTTTGTGCAATTTAAATCAGACGATCTGGCCACCGTTTAATAACATATTGCACAGGTAGGCAAGCTTTCGAATACTTTCTTTCTTTGAAATTAGATTACGACTTTGGCTGAGAGGGCAGGGTATATTAACAACACTTTGTACACAAAAAAATATTCTTTTTGAAGACAAAAACAGCTAGATTAACTAAACGGAACTATCTGTCACATTGATATACGAGGGTCTGGATTGGGGGCAACAGGGAGTTTTTTTTGGGGGGAGGGGGGGGGGGGGTCGTCATTTCTATATTTCTTTGTTCTGTCATTCTTATCTATTCAGTAAGCATTATGCTTATTCTTTAAATTATGTGTCCCTTTTGAATTTACCACTGCACTACACAAATGAAACCATTAATCAAATTTTATTAATATCTGATAGAAAACAAACACGGAAAAATATAAATATTTCGATTTATTTATAATAAATTGGATATGAGGAATAACAATCAATAGATCAGCTGAAATTAGTTATGTCACCCTGATGGAGGTCGTGTGACATATTGTTATTGTACGATTCTTTTTTTCCTTCAGAACTCTAATCGAGGTTTGGGCGTACACGTAAAAATGGCCTAGCTACGCCACTGGACCTGTTCAAGCCTTCATAGACTGTATTGAATAGATTCCGCGAGTATTGTAGCATAGTTTGGGTTTCATCTTTAAAATGACTGACAGCATGTAAATTTTCGACAGCCACTATGCAATGTTTGCATTTGTACTGGATATGTTGAATTTGACATTTGTATGGTTGATTTAAAGTGCTCTAGCTCTGATGAAATCATTTCGACCGATTTTACTGATTTTGTAGCGACTGTACCTTCTGTGTCATTTGTTGATTTTATAGAATTTAGCATTATCTTAATTGACTCTCGATACATTACTTAGTAAGTATCTCTTGCAGTCGTTAATTAAATCCACTGCTTCTGAAATTGATTTTTTACTGCGTGGTCCGTTCTTTAAATGAACACAAAAGGCTGAATATGAAGAAATTCTACAATGCCTTCAACACGTGAAATAATCTTGATGCATCCTGATTGCAAATCTGTTACGAGGATAGAATTAGATTTGTCTGTCGTTATCCCCATAGGTTGCAAAAATGATGCATTTATTGAAGAACCATCCTGGTTTCCCTCTTTTCCTGTTCCCGATAGAATACTAAATTTTCCATTTTGATAACGACAAATAAAAAACACTTAAACATGTTACAGATTATAGGTTTGACATGACGTCATACAGATTAGGGATTTGATAAATCCGTTGCAACAGTGACTGCAATCGATGACGTGACGTCATACAGATTAGAGGTGTGATAAAGCTTTTGCAACCGTGCTGATATCGATATCATCACGGGTGGCTGATACAGCACGCTTGCCATTGACTGTTTTACACATACAATTTATTTGTATTTACTACTAAGTATATAATAAATATAAATAGTATACGAATGAGAACTTTGGTAACACATAAAAGTTAAAAGAGGCATATGAGATATGCCAGCAGTGCTAACAAAATTAGATGCAGGTGGTGCCCTATTTATATGTGTCTTCAAATGTAAGGTTTAGGATGAAAAACAACGAGCAACCGAGACGCATGTACAAGTTTCAAATGAATAGACAGCACCTCTGAAAGAATACAACTCGATGAGTTATAGCAATGACTTAAGAAAAATGAGAAAAGAGATAAAGAATACATCAGCTGTAAGTCGAAAGTTAAGAAACTTAGTGGTTATAGTTATCAAAGCTACCAGGATTAAAATTTTAGTACGACAGACGCGCGTTTTGTCTACATAAGACTCATCAGTGACGCTCAGATCAAAATAGTTATAAAGCAAAACAAGTACAAATTTGAAGAGCATTGAGGACCCAAAATTCCAAAAAATTGTGACAAATACGGCTAAGGTAATCAATTCATGGGATAAGAAAACACTTAGTTTTTTTCGAAAAACTAAAAGTTTTGTAACAGGAAAGTTATAAAAATTACCATACAATTGATATTCAGAAGATAGAAGAGGAGGTAAAGAAGATTATTAATCAAGATCCAAGTCCCTGAATTTAAAACCACGTCTAATTCTCCACAAAGGGAGCCGTCTCCAGTAAATATTGAGTTCAAGTATTGATAGCCATCAAGCTTACTACGGAAAGAGAAGACGATTTATTGAGCGTACAAAAGCGAATTTACTCCACAGCTGTTAAATGTCTAGTGGCAAATATAACAGTTGTTAAATGTCCAGTGGCAAATATAACAGCTGTATCTTCAGTGTGAATGACGGCGTTAATCTTGAAATGTCGAAAAAAAAGTTTTCCACGTAACTTTAAACAATACAAAACGGAATCCAGAAACGTTTTTATTCATTCGGGTTTGATTTTCTAAATTCTTTTTTCATTTGTGTTCTTGCTTACTTTGAGATGAACAAAATAAAGAAAGAAATTTAAGTAATTAGATTAAACTATTCCTAATTTCATTTACAATGTTCTCCTTTGCAATGCTCAGATGAGTGGATGGTATGTGGTCTACCTCCAGTCTTGCTTATTTCCTTTCTGACGTTAGTAATTTTTCTTTAGCAAACCGACACATATTCCGATATTCATTTCTAATTTGTGATTCAGTTCTCAAGCAGCCAACCAAAGCAATCACCTCTTCTGTTATGAGTTTCCACACCTCATTTTTCTTCTGTTGAAAATCATTCTTTTAACAACTCCAACTTGTTTGTCACTCAAGAACTGACCAAGTTCGCCTCAATCGAGGTGAAATGTGCTATTATGTGCCATGGCCATTTTTTTTTGCAGTTAATTCAGCCATCTTTGTAACAGGAAGTGAAGATTTTCTGTGTGTCATGGGACTTACAATTTAGCATAAAAAAAATTAACGACTCTTTACGCAGTGCAAGTTAACATTGTCGTAAACAAATTTTTACAGCACATTTTAACGCATATGTTTACATTTTCGTATGGATTTTGTTGCACTTAAAGTTTTTCTGTTGTTTCGTTGTCTTATAGATGATGTGTTTCTCTCAGTTTTAGTTCATAACCCGAATATGTTTTCTAAGCTGAAAGTTGATTAACCAGGGGTATGTCAAAGAACGTTTCTTCATTTTACTTAAATAAAAAGTTCATCGGAAGGTATCAAAACCGTGTTCAAGATTCCGTAACGATTTCACAAATAATACGCGATGTCCTTGAGGTAAGGATCATGGGTACTGGCGTTGTTTATTGTCTTAATAATGTGTTTCACTATTCTTTTATTTGTCTTAATGAATATCACTTTTAGTCTTCATTTATTGTTATCCATCTGACGTGGCTCAGTAATTTTACATTTCCCGTCATTGTGTTATTCATGTTATTCATGTTTTTCATATTTACTAATATGCTTTCTCTATGTGCCTTTTAGTGTTTCTTTGATGCGTATGTCGTGGTTCTGTACTTATACATCCCGTTATTGGTATGCCAGTTTATTTTGATTAAGTTTAGGACATAAGATTGACTGTAATATCCCTAGTTTTAACATTTTTACTAGTGTTGTCAAATTGTACAATTTTGTCTAACCTGTTACTCGGATAATCGTTTGACCGATTAACCGGTAGTTTAAGTTGATTCTTGAAAGCCTTATCTATAGTACCCTTCACATAGATACAAGAAGATGTGGTATGACTGTTAATGTGACAACCTTCCATCCAAGTCATACATTTACGTTTTTATAATGCGATGAATTGAAGTTTGTCCTTTGGTATTATAAGGCTTGTCTGTGACGATTCTTGCGAAGTTTGACTTTTAAAAATCAAATACACCGTATCAACTATGGCGTCTGTACTAACTTTTGATTGAAAAATTAAACAAAAAACTCCTTGATCTCGTAGAATTTTATTCCTCTGAAACCGATGATTCTTTCATTTTCTCTTGTCCGAAAATAATGTGGAGTGATTCAATTTGAAATGATTAAGCCAAAGCTTGTTACTCGTACTATTAAATATACATTGATTACATTCATATTGGTTTGCATTTCAAATTTTTGAGTTAGTGTTTCGTTTACAGTATGACAAAGCCTTGCACGACGGAGATTGCACATTCAGATATAGGTCTACACAATATGAGGGGAAAAAATAATGAAGTAAATCGTAAAATTTAATCGTATTACTGATTTAAAGTTACTGTTAAACAAGAATGTGTCCATAGTACACGGATGCCCCACTCGCACTATCATTTTCTATGTTCAGTGGACCGTGAAATTGGGGTCCAAATTATAATTTGGAATTATAATTAGAAAGATTATATCATAGGGAATATGTGTACTAAGTTTCAAGTTGATGTAACTTTAACTTCATCAAAAACTACCTTGACCAAAAACTTTAACCTGAACTTCGCACTATCATTTTCTATGTTCAGTGGACCGTGAAATTGGGGTCCAAATTATAATTTGGAATTATAATTAGAAAGATTATATCATAGGGAACATGTGTACTAAGTTTCAAGTTGATGTAACTAACTTCATCAAAAACTACCTTGACCAAAAACTTTAACCTGAACTTCGCACTATCATTTTCTATGTTCAGTGGACCATGAAATTGGGATCAAAACTATAATTTGGCATTAAAATTAGAAAGATCATATCATGGGGAACATGTGTACTAAGTTTCAAGTTGATTGGACTTCAACTTCTTCAAAAACTACCTTGACCAAAAACTTTAACCTGAAGTTAACGGACGAACGGAGGCACAGACCAAAAAACATAATGCCCCTCTACTATCATAGGTGGGGCATAAAAACATGTTTCATATGATGAAATCATAATCTTTCAGTCAGTTTAATTGAAGTCTGGAGCTGGCATGTCAGTTAACTGCTAGTAGTCTGTTGTTATTTATGTATAAAGTAAAAACACAAAAATACTGAACTCCGAGGAAAATTCAAAAAGGAAAATCAAAAATCAAAAGGCAAAATCAAAAGTCCAAACACATCAAACGAATGGATAACAACTGTCATATTCCTGACTTGGTACAGGCATTTTCTAATGTAGAAAATGGTGGATTGAACCTGGTTTTATAGCTAGCTAAACCTATTGCCATTTTAAACTTATTGTCATTTTGTTTATTTTCTTTGGTTACATCTTCTGACATCAGACTCGGACTTCTCTTGAACTGAATTTTAATGTGCGTATTGTTATGCGTTTACTTTTCTACATTGGCTAGAGGTATACGGGGAGGGTTGAGATCTCACAAACATGTTTAACCCCGCCGCATTTTTGCGCCTGTCCCAAGTCAGGAGCCTCTGGCCTTTGTTAGTCTTGTAATTATTTTAATTTTAGTTTCCCGTGTACACTTTGGAAATTAGTATGGCGTTCATTATCACTGAACTAGTATATATTTGTTTAGGGGCCAGTTGAAGGACGCCTCCGGGTGCGGGAATTTCTCGCTACATTGAATACCTGTTGGTGACCTTCTGCTGTTGTTTTTTTCTATGGTCGGGTTGTTGTCTCTTTGGCACATTCCCCATTTCCATTCTCAATTTTAGTACTAATTATGTTACCGTATTTGGCACAACTTTTTGGAATTTTCAACTTTGTACTTGTTTGGCTTTTTAAATATTTTGATATGAGCGTCACTGATGAGTCTAATGTAGACGAAACGCGCGTCTGGCGTACTAAATTATAATCCTGGTACCTTTGATAACTATTTCCTTAACATCTTGCCCCGAGCAGAGTCAATTAATTATATATTTTTGGATTAACAATAGCAATCAGTATACTGGACAATTAGTCTATCTAATTAATTACCACGACGACAATTTTTAAAGAAAACATAATTATTTAATGATTTTAATACAATTTAATATATCAAATTTATCAAAATTGAAAAAAAGTCCGGTTAACCTTTTTAGTATTCGGTCATTCAAACGGATAGACGGTTAACCGTTGACAACACTAATTACCTATTATGTTTGTTTAATTTGTTCTCAAATCGTTGTCAATATTATGGAATTTGATGCGATTTTCATAAAAGTGAGAGGTTTTTCGCTAGCTTTAAAACAAGGTTAATCCAATATTTTCTGCATAAGAAAATGCCCATACCAAGTCACGCTTATGACAGTTGTTATCCATTCGTTTGTTGTTTTTAGGGTTTTTTTTGCCATTTGATTAAGGACTTTCCTTTTTGAATTTTCCCAAGAGTTCAGTATTTTTATATCTTTACTTCTCCCTGGTTGCTGTGTTACATATTTGTCTTTCGCTCATTTGTTGTACACATTTCTAAGGCCGTTAGCTTTCCCGTTGGAAGCTTTACGATGAATGATAGTTGTTAATTTCTGCGTCATTTGGTGTCTTGTGAATAGTTGTGTCATTGACAATCATACATACTGTTATTGCTATGAAAAATTGGTTTTGCAACGCAAACAAAAACCGAACCATCAAGGTGAGACAATTCGGACAACAACGATTGAGGCTGTACAAAATAAGCAGCAGGACATAGAAGTTTTTTTTTAAGAAGGCGAAAGATACCAGAGTGACATATAAACTCATAAGTCGAAAATAAACAGTGAAAAGCAATGGCTTATAAAGAAAGAGACCAATAGACAACAAATAGTACACACCATGAAACTAAGGGAGCTACCATTTGATTTTTATGTGGTCCTAGGATGAAATTTTAAAAAAATAGGCAGGAGTTTTGAGTTTTAAAAAAAGGGGCAGCCCCGATGTTCCGACATCCCATTGATCCGACACACCAATAGTCCGACAATACAATTAATCCCGACCAATAGTAGTAAGCTGATACACAGAAACTTACTAATTTGTGAACTTAGTGTTAGACCAGTTTTTAGAGAGCAATCAGGGACACATCGTTAGTACTATTATGTAAATGTTTATCTTTACGAGGAACAACATAAGATAACTTGCATACCGAAACTGTGAACACACACTTTCCACATCAATGAACTTGTCAATTAATTCGCTATCCGAACGGATTTGCTTACCCCTCACCCATTGCGGGAGATGCAAACAACAATCTTCAACTTATTTATTGGTAAATGAATTGATTCAATATTGTTGATTAAAGATATGCATTTATTGGTTAGTTTGACCGAAACCGAAAACTACACGAGTTCTTTCCGTATTTATTTGATTGTTTATTGTTTGTCCTATCAGATCTATTGTATTTGAAATAAAAGTGAACACAAATTTAGGAATTTTGCGACTTAGATCCAGGGTACCCCAAGAATATCTATATAAAAGGCAACAAAAAAATCGACCTATAAGTATATAAGAAAATAGGGCAATACAAATGTTCAATTAAAACAATCCCTAAACAGTATTGTTTAGGGGCCAATTGAAACACGACTCCGGGTGCGGGAGTTTCTCGCTTCATTGAAGACCCATAAGTGGCCTTCGGCTGTTGTCTGTTCTTTGGTCTGATTGTTGTCTCTTTGACACATTTCCCATTTCCATGCTCAATTGCACTATTAGATAAAAGTTGTTCAAAACAAAAACTCGCACTCACAAACTGAAATGTAACTAAGTGATCTGGAAGGATATTAACAACACTACAAAGAAAGTCTCATCAGAAGATCGTTATATTCTACTTGTTACCGGTATTCGATTGTGTGGAACCAAGAAAAAAAACCACGTACATGTATATTGTTACAAAAAGCATCTAGCTAGGAAAGGTATCAAAATGTCAACAAAATAAATGCAGGTTCAAATATTGAATGTAATGTTATGGCAGTTCTGTGTTTGTTTTTTGTTTTTTTACGCCCGTCAAAATTTTGACTGGACGTATTATGGTATACAAATGTCCGCCTGTCCGTTTGTCCATCTGTCTGTCCGGCGTAAACATGTCGCATCGTAACTTGAGAACGACTCATCTAAATTTCATGAAACTTAAACTTAAACTTATAGTTGTTTTTTATGATAATCAAAAGATCTGTATACTTTTTGATGACAATAAGATTAAAACTTTTTGAGTTACGGGACTTTGTAACTAAAACAGGGGTGTTATTTTTTCACGTGTCGTGCCGTATCTCAAAAGCCATTGATGATTATTGCTTAAAACTTTATACAATTCTTAGTTATATTAATGTTAATATCTGTATACTTTTTGGTGATGATTCAAACTTTATTTTAGAGTTATTGATTTTTTTTATAAAAAAAGGGGGTTCTCACATGTCACCCCATATGTATGAAACTATAATTTATGATTATTGCATAAAAGTTCACACACAAGACGACGGACGTATCATGCGCTCATGGCGTTCATTAAACAAGTATTGCTGCGCATATATCTACATACGCTGGTGTCATCGAATGCAAAATGGAGTTCTTTATCGCTTCATATACCGTATACAGGGTTGTTTTTGCGGGATGTAAATTTTCGCGAATAGAATAAAATCTCCAAATCAAATTCCGCAAGTGATTATGCAAAGGTATGATAAAAGTTATGAATCCGCCAAAATAATAACTTCCAAAATATTTCGCATGTATATTCATTTTCAATGAAAATCGTGATTTGTTACACCCGCGAAAATAACCCGCTACACGGTTACCGTATATTAATATAACCAATGAAATTTCAAGGGCTAAAGGTATAGGGGGAGGGTTGAGATCTCACAAACATGTTTAACCCCGCCGCATTTGTGCGCCTGTCCCAAGTCAGGAGCCTCTGGCCTTTGTTAGTCTTGTTTTATTTTAATTTTAGTTTCTTGTGTACAATTTGGAAATTAGTATGGCGTTCATTATCACTGAAATAGTATATATTTGTTTAGGGGCCAGTTGAAAGAGCCTCCGGTTGCGGGAATTTCTCGCTACATTGAAGACCTGTTGGTGACCTTCTGCTGTTGTTTTTTTCTATGGTCGGGTTGTTGTCTCTTTGGCACATTCCCCATTTCCATTCTCAATTTTATTTTTGTTTTAATAAAATTGAGAATGGAAATGAGGAATATGTCAAAGAGCATACAGCATTTCTTTGTCAAAATGTTCAAACTTCTTGAGATATATATATCAGCAAAAAGCATGCATATCATAGTCATGATACTATAACCCATAATAGCGTTCGCAGGTACCTAGATACATGGGTCGTCTTATTGGCCATAATGCACGCGAATGCATTACAAGAACTGTATGCATTCTCCTTATTAACATAATATTACGGACGTACTTAAACAGGCATTTTCCTTTTGAAAACTACCACCAGTTGTGTTTATACCTAGTAGTTTATAACATACATAGGCAATATATACTGTCATCTCATGACTGTACATTATATAATTCAACTAGAGGGTTGTCGGATTCGTCTGAAAGTGTCAAGGCAGATAAATCTAAATCCAATAAACCTTTTTGACACATGTCAGATTTACTCTAAATGCTTTTGTTTCATAGATATAAGCCAAAAACTGCATTTTATCCCTGTGTTCTATGTTTAGCCATGTCGGCCATGTTGGTTGGCAGGCGTGGTCATCGATCGGACACATGTTTTAAACTAGATACCCTATAGTGCGGTGACTGAAGGCAGATTTTTTGGATTTTTAATCTCCCCACCGAACACACACCTACATAATATATCATTGGAAAGAGGAAATCGTGTACTATAATAATATGCCTGTCGTCAGGACTTGATATGGTCACATTTTTTTTTAATTGAGGTCAAAGGTCATATGTAAAAATTTGTGAAAATTTGGGTGGGTTTCAATTTTGACATTTTTTTCTATTTCTAAACTCTACCTAAATACAAATGATAATGTTTTGGCTTTAGTAATGTTTGTTATTATACATAAACCTTAATCATTGAGATTTTTTTATCAAAAAAAATCCAAAAACGACGTTATATAAACAAAACTTCAAAAATCAAGTTTTCAACCTATAAAATGTTAAGAGCACCTAAACCTTATGAAAAATATCAATTTCAGGTAAAAATCAAATGTCATGCAGGACAATACTTTAAAATTATTTTTTAAACTATCATATTGGGTGAGGTATCAAACCAAAGCCATAGAACACTACAGTCAAATATGCCCTCAAATTGAATTTTCGGATACTTCAGGTTTTTTATAGACTACTCGTTGCTTTTTGGTTTTTTTTTCACAATTATTACTGCTACCATAGTATTATCTTTTGTTGTGTATTTAACTCTGGTTAATATCTATTACATTATAGGTTTTGTAACTATATCCCCCCTTTTTTTCCCTTGCAACGTACGACAGACTTCAAAAGTATTCCATATAAAAAAAGAAGATGTGATATGATTGCAAATGAGACAACTCTCCAAATGAGACCAAATGAGACATAAAACAATTATAGATCCCGTAAGGGTTTCAACAATGAGTAAAAGTCATACTGCAAAGTCTTCAATTCCCGAAACGAATAATGTAAAACAAACAAAAAATCTAACGGCCTGATTAATGTACAAAATAAATAATAAAGAAACCAATATACTATATAGAAACAAACGACAAACACTGCATTACCGTCTCGTAACTTAAAACTGACACATACAGATAGTGGCGGGGTTTAACTTTTTTAAGGGCACCCCAACAATCTCCTAACCTCGGGACTGGATTCGTGTGTACCAGTGCAACAAGCTTTATACCAAATCAACCCTTATCTCCATCATGTTCATTTTCATCAACTGTCACAATAACGGTACCATTTTTTCTGCACCAGATGCGCATTTCGACAATACATGTCTCTTCAGTGATGCTCGTGGCCAAAATATATATGTGAAATCCAAAGCTTATATTAAAGTTGAAGAGCTATAATCCAAAAGTTCCAAAAAGTATAGCCAGATTCGTGAAATGAATCAGAGCTTTGCATGAGGGAGATACATTCTTTAATTTATAATAATTTCTAACATTTTGACATGTTTTAATATTTCTACACATTTCACTCATGGCCACAGGTCTGCACATGAAAGGTTCTGCTCAAAGCAAACACGTTATTTTGAGTTTTTCTTTACAAGTACAGACAAGTTATTGTAGGAAGTCCGAAGACATTTGTTCCTAAAAATTACCAGCTTCAAACCATCCCTATCAATTCATCCAAGATTTAACAGAGATCTATAAGGGGGTTTAGGAAGGTGTGATGATATCCATATATGCTTGTCTGCAAAGATGCTGGGGAAACATCATACGAGAAGTACACACTATCTTGAATTCGCTCAATTTCATGGTTGGCAACACATTAGATAGCGTCGCACTTTATTTTAAGAAGCATAAAATCCATTGGCATTCAATGTTTCAACAAGGTGTTTTGAACCAAACTCATGGTACATTTGTAAAGCCAATCCTAAATGAAAAGGAGTAAAAATAAAAAGATTGCCTCAACGATTGCTTAGCATTTCCACAATTTCTCTGGTGCCATTTCCTGAGAATAGTCTTGGCTGTATGCAGTTTCATTGAGTAACCATAGAATGAATTGCAATAAATACGAAGGCATTGACTGAAATAAGAAGGAAGAAACAATTCATCCAAAGTTGGGTAGTCTTCTTTAGAGTTTCGATGTCTTTTCTAAGTAAACTTGCAGCGGAATTAAATATCTGTCCGTTATTTGTGTCTATTACAGTTGCCATTGAGATTTTTAGGTCAGTTTTCAATTGACCAGAAGCTTATATGGCATCTAAAATAGTTAATTTGCTACTAAATAATATGTTATATTTGCCTTGAACTTGTTGAAGTTGTTTGACAACTGAATTTCTATAGAAAAAAATGAGTTTAGACTGCATTTTACATGTAGAATATTTTAAATTAGAATCAGCCTGAAGAATTGATCTATATTTATCAAGTAACGGTGCCATGAGGAATGACCCTTAAATCGTTGTCAATAGCTAAAATAGAATTAGTAAAAGCAGTATCGTGTTCTGAAATATCTGCTTCCACGGGTTTGGATTTATTTTTTTTCGTTTTTAGCAAATATTTTGTAATGCAACCAAAATGACAGAGTGCTTGAAGTTTAAAAGATGGACGGGAAACTATTTCAACTTTAACTTAATCTGACACGGATAAAACATTTTTAATGCGCTCATCTGATTCAAACTTGAGTAATTTTTTATCTTTCTAAAATGTTTTGTTGCAACAAAATATACAAGCGCTCCAGATGAACGACTGCCCGAAACTGAGGGACAATAGTCAGATAATTGTATGTCGTCAAACTTCCTGCTCGGAGTTCTTCAAATTAACAGCTATCGCATGAAACATCTTGATGTTCCCCTCATCCAATCTTTTATGCAATGCAGATACAAAAGTCGACTTCCCTAAACTCGTAAATTGACTTAAAATTTCAATCGAGTTTTTTTTAGCATATTTTGTATACACTGCATAAAATTTAATGACTTTTGTCTGTTCTTTGGACTTAATCGAGCAAGTTGCAAAGGACTTGACATATCACGGAATATTTACTGAAACTATCTGTCAATTATTTAGATTTTACAATAAGACTTTTCTGACAAAGTATATTTGATGTTTTATAACGAAAAAACATAGAATATAAACATATACAAACAAAGTATGTGGCATATATCAGTGCACTTTAATTGAAAATATGTGTATATAATAGCGAAAAGGTAGTAATTTCATATATCATTTGAGAGCAAATTATTGACTAATACACAAAATGGGACGGAAGGCAAGTGGTTGAGTTCCGTGTTGAAATTGAAGATTTTTACTCCATTCTTTTTCCATTGATTTCTTAAGGTTTTTTTCATATTTTGGTTCCGAAATTTTTATCACTTATTAGTTTTATTAAATACTATATGCTTAAAATATTATGGGATAATTTTTATTACTACTATGAAGAAGAAACTAAAGATTGAGTCTGAATTTGCAATTAAAATTACCTCAATTTTAAATAGTCTGAACTTCACAAATCTTATAGATTAGAAGAAAATAAAATACTGAATAGCATATTTTGACATGTAAAAATAGCTTCAGGAAAAACTATTTCAATTAAATGTAAGCAAACATACCCATTTTTTTCATTTTGAAAAAGGGGGGTTGAAACTCTCCAATATACTACCAGTCATTAAAACAACTTTTTAGAAAAAAAGTGACCGTACGAAATTCTGACGACAGGGCAAAAACTAAAGAAGACATATTTGTCTTTAAGTTAAGACCATTTATAGCCGTGTGTTATTTGGGGAGATTAAACTCGCGATCTAGACGACTTTTTACACTTCTGTCACCGCACTACTAGTGATGATTTTGGCTAAGTTTGGTTAAAATTTGGCCATTAGATTCAGAGAAGATTTTTGTTAAAGTGAACAGACGACGACGAAAACGGACGACGGACGCCGCACGCCAAGTGATGAGAAAAGCTTACTTGACCTTTCAAGTCAGGTGAGCTAAAACTGTACCTATTTATTAGCATATGATAGTCATATTACACGGAGTCTAATGAACAGCTTGATTATCATTGAATAGAATTAAGGAGTAGTTGATAACATAAATAATAATTTGAAGTAAAAGTTAAGAAATCAGAAGATAGTACTGTAACAAAATCGACGTTCCTCAATTAAAGTTTTTATGATTTTGCCTTTTCAGGAAGGCTTCAACAAGTGGATATAGGAAACACCTTTTATGAATTTATAAGTCAATTGCGATCCCTGAAATGGAAGTTGTTTCCCCTAAAATTGTGTAATGACGTTGTTTTAATCGTGCCGATATATATATATATAAAAGAAGATGTGGTATGATTGTAAATGAAACAAATCTCCACAAGAGACCAACATGACACAGAAATTTACAACTATAGGTCATCGTACGGTCTTCAACAATGAGCAAAGTTCATACCGCATAGTCAGCTTTTAATTTTAAAAAAGGCCCCGAAATGACAATGTAAAACAATTCAAACGAGAAAACTAACGGCCTTATCCTTAAAAACAATGAACGAAAAACAAATAGGTAACACATAAACAAACGACAACCACTGCATTCTAGGCTCCTGACAGGCACATACATACATAATGTGGCGGGATTAAACATGTTAGCAAAATCCCAGCCCTCCCCTAAACCTGGGACATTGGTACAAATGTATAACAGTACAACATAAGAACGAACTATACAAATCAGTTAAAAATGGCTTAACTCATCAAATGGACAAAAATACAAGTAGACGTGGCCGGGTACTTGTACATCCCAACAAGAAATAGACACTAGGGACATATTTTTTAGCTGGTCTGGTCTACTATATCTGGTCTAGTGCCAAAGAAATTGACTGATTTTTATATATGTTCAACCCATTTAAACCAACAATTATAAAGAAACTCGAATTTGAGAAGAAGAAAATTGTGTCAGCTTCCTACTTTGATAAGTGCTCATCCTCCAGTATCATCACATTCTTTTGTTGGTGTTAAAAAGTCAAAACCTAGCTGCTGCAATATTACTATCAATGATGTATAGAAGATTCAGAAGTATTTATACAGTCTCACAGTTCCTAATGGAACACGTAAATTAAAATCCAAATTTTTTTACTACCATTATATTTTAAGTGTGGGTGGGGGGGGGGGGGGCTTAGAAAAAAGGTGTCCTGCACTTTTTTTAGTGGTAATCTCTGTCTTTTCATTTCATATTTCCTCTTTTCGGTCTTCTTTATTTTTCTACTAAATACTGACCTTTTTACATTATTTGTCATCCTGCCTTTTTTTTACTCACAACTCTTGTTCGGCCAACGCAGTAAATCAAAACAAAGTCAATTGATTGTTCAATATTTTGATATATATACGATACTTTTGTCTGCAAATACATAAATTATAAATCATGAATAAGAATGAAACTAAATTTCGCAAAAAAAAAAGAGTATATTGCGTGCACTAAACAATTCGATTATGCTCTCTAAGGTTGTTGTATTTTAACAAGTTGGTTAACGGACACCAGCCACAAAAGTATAGGGTAGGAGTTAAAGATGTAAATATTTTAATTTGATCTTAAAAAGACTTATTTATAGTTCTGTATAACTTGAAAAGCCTTGAATACCTTTAATTCATCATCTTTTGTAGGTTTTATGGAATTCATCAATGAGACATCATAAACACTACATCACATAGAACAAGTCAATCTTAAAAGAGGAGCGAAAGATACCAGAGGGACAGTCAAACTCATAATTCGAAAATAAACTGACAACGTCATGGCTAAAAATGGAAAAGACAAACCCGTCGTGTTGCTTATGTGATAACAAATCCGGTAAGTAGTCTAAGTTGGTAGGTCACATTCATGAAAGGGAATAGAATTGTAGTTACGACGTAAGGAACATATCCGATATCATTTGTGAAACGGTTATTCCATAACGGTCAACCAACTCGTGATGGCGTCCATAAAATTTACGAAGGGCTGATTTCAACTTCACCATTTGGAACTCTTGTTTTAATAGCTTCCTTGTGAGCAGTAACCCTCTATCTAGCTGACCTAAGAGCTACGGTTCCACAGCTACCCTCTATCAAGAAAATCATGATAGGAAATGCAAGCACGGATAAATCGTATCAATTGGGAGATATGTAACCCGTATGCAGGTGCAGCTGGAATGTTGCTACTTAGAAATGGAAAGCTGAATCATCTCTTTTGTCGGTAAAGTTTTGTTTTCAACCAACCCTCATCGTCAATTTCTAGATGTAGGTCAATATATGAGTCCGGCTTAACTGTATCTGTAGTATCCCTTATCTCTAGTTCGATGGGATAGATGCGTTCAACATAGTCACCAAAATTATTTAGTTAAAGAATAAGACAGGGGCAAATTCAAGAGCATATTGCATGTCAACACCTTAAAGAACGGAACATACCACACAAAAATTTTAGAGCATAAACAAAATCCCAGAAATTAACTGTATCAACCCTAAAAACATACATCTGACAGACAAAGATTTGTAATAAATGAAATATGCAATTCATGGAAGGAGTATACATGTTTTTAATAATTAAAACAAATGCACATTATTATCTTTTTTCTATTTTGTCAATCTGTCGATGCATTTTTAGTACAGGGAATTTTCCACTGATCCAAAAATGGCGCAAATAGGTCTCACAATTCCACATTGACTCATCAGGTGTCGAATTAAATCATTTATGGCCATCTCCGTGTCTCAACAGAAATAACACACATCCGTGAATTTCTCTCTAACAGCTGCAAATAAACTCTCAAAAACAGATACAATTGTCAATCTTTTACAAAGTTTTCCGGGAGAACAATATTGACCTAGCATGTTTATAACCATCCGTTGATTCTAGCAATACAGAAGGTGGTAAAAAAGGGGGGACCAGAACACGGAAAATAAAAATCTGAAAAAAACTAAGCACGAGAAATAAAATCGAAAATACAATATGAAAAGTAAAATATTTTATTAATCACCCGTTCTTGGAGATCATGTAGTCATTTTATAATGGACACGATGACCCTGCAGTCACATTAGAGCGTCCGCTAGTTGCAACTGATTTGAAAAAAAAATATTCATAAAAAAACACATGGGAACACATAAAACAATCTCCGGAATGCAATTAAAAATTAGCAGTCTATCATCAAGATCTTTAAGCAGGCATCCAGCTAAACTTATCTGCAGACTGCAGAACTAAAAAGTAGCAGTCTTTCATCAAGATCTTTGATTGCAGGCATCCAACTAAACTCATCTGTAGACTGCAGAATTAAAAAGTAGCAGTCTTTCATCAAGATCTTTGATTGCAGGCATCCAACTAAACTCATCTAATGTATTCAATGAAAGTTTCTTTGCAAAAAAGTTGTCTTTCTTCTTGACATGCTTAACCTCATTGGATGTAGTTTACCTTATTACCTTAGAAAGAGCTCCTCTAGCTGTCTTGCTTTTGTCAACAAAATGTTAAAACAGGTAAAGTATTTGGAATCTTTCAGGTTTGACTGCTCTGTCTATGAATCCTTTAGATGTCGCCTTTAGTATAGGCTATTACAATATATTACAAGTACTGACTCTCTTTCTTACAGGAGAATCTAAAAGTGGCGGGGGAAAAGGTGACATACTGTCAATTGTTCTAGCAGGAGTTAAAATGCCCAAGAAGCGACCAGACTTGGACCTTCCAAATTAATCATATTTGTTTTCGTACTTTCGTCCTATCTTTGAGGCCAAAATTCTTTACACACAGAGAAGCACATCAGTCCCATTTATCTAGGTTTTTAGTAGGTGTTACTGGTGAGTCTAATCTAGTTTCAAGAATTTTATGAACAGAAATGGCTGGAAATTTAGTGTTACTGTCCACAGATTTTCTTTTGCATCCCTTATTCTTTTTTTTTCAAAATATCTGCCACAATGCATGCAATTATCCCCAATTTTCACTAAACTATAGTTTCTCTAAGTGACAATGATTTGTTAAATTCTTCTTAATTCATATAACCAGAATGATGCACAGTATTCCACTATTTTATTTTATTTGTTTATATTAGGGATGGCAACGAGTACTCGAGTATCGCTCGGTAGTACCGAGTATCGATTACCAAAATGATACTAGACTAATCAGTTTCCTGTTGCTTTCTTATGTTAAACAACAAATATTTTTTTATTGCGAGCACCTCCTGGGAAATTATATATTATTCAAAATGAACAAAAATTAAAATATGATTCGAATGATTTTGTTTGATTGTCATTTAAAATTCATCCGAACACAGGTACATGTAAAATATATGAACAAGAACATTTTTTCAAGGCTGATACTTTTAGCTACTCTTAGTTAATTGCTATCCCAACTCTGTACCGTCAGAGCATATATTTCCGTCAGCAGGACTGTTAGTTACGGAACAAATTTGAGAAATCGCTACGTCCCAATAAAAATTGACAAGTTATATTTTTAAATAAGAACAAATTCGTTGCACCCTGTATCGACACTCAGAACATGATTAATCGCATCCGAAAGTTCTAATCATCGACCTTTCTTGATAATTAAATGTGTTTTTTTACAGTTCCCAAATACTGTTTGAGTAATTATTTTTCTACAGATATTGACTTATTACCTGTTTACATGATTATTACATGTAGTAAATGATCTATTAGTTAGGATAAAACATTGTGTGAGACTATTACCTACTCCTAGGTCAAAAGGTTGCCGAATTTACGATAATAAGACAACGAAATGCAATACAGAAAATAAGTATAATTTTGTGTTTCCATTTTGTAAATGTTTTACCGAGCGACTACTCGAGTATCGCTCGGTAAATCCAACGAGTAATCGATAAGTAAATCTTGCCCGAGTTAAAATCCCTAGTATATATAGATATTGTAGCGCGCAAGGGTTTTTTGATGATAAAGAATATTAATGACCACCGACATCTCTAAATACTATGACAGACCATGAAACTATACCACCAGAACTGACTAAATTTTGCTAAGGCAGAATGTTCATTCAACAATTCAATATAATCACTTTCACAAACTTCAAAATGCTATATATTGGATTGACTGTCCCAGAGCTATCTCATGGACTGTCTTAAAGTCAAATACTCAGATCATTATATACATACAAATATAAGGTACATTTTGCTAAGGTGTTTGGTCACTAAAAGGGGTAATTTTGAACGGCATTTATACTGGAGACATTACCAGTAACGTATATTTGAAGTCTTTACAAATAAAAACCCCAATATGAAAAAATTAAAGCCAAAGGGAGATAGATCTCAAAAAAGGGTATTAAATTTCAGAAGTTATCTGTTCAAAATATATAACCACTATTTTTTTTTTAAATCGTTACAAATAAAAAAAAATACTTAATACAATCTAAACTAAAAAAAAAAATTACAATTTACCTAAACAAAAGTTTAATTCCTCATTGGCGTCTGAGCTCTTTGGTTTCTGCTATAAGAACTCCTCTCCATGCTGAAACATATCTTCATCATCTTGACGATCTTTCAACATAATTTCTTTTATTGGTGTTGTCAATGAGGGAGTTGAAACTAGTGGTGAGGCTGGTGGTGATCTTAGGAAACTAAATAATCTAGGCCTCACTCAATAAGACGTCTGATGGAAACCTGCTCCAGGACCTCCTATACTACCTCCATTTGCGCCTCCTTTATTATTTACTCTGGAGATGATAGATGTTCAAAATCTGATTGGTGGTAATACGGAGAAAGATTCTGATGAGGCCAGCTCTGCATCAGTCTGATGGACTATAGGTTGGTACATATGTTTTTATAGATGTCAAATCCAAGTAGAGGTGCTATCTCCAAACGAGCAACTAATGAGAACTCTCATGGTGCCTTTATTACTATCTACCTTCAACCGAAAATCTATCTGGCTGTGGCTGACATCGGTTCTCACTCTTCATGAAATAGAATGGGTCCCCTTCAAAGGTCTTGGCAGCTATGGCCTCTGTCTTTCTTCTCGGTGTTTTCAATGAAAATTTGTGTGGGCCTTGAGTTTAAGTGGCCTTATTCCCACATACTAAAGAATAGAATTGTTCTTGTGTTAGCTCTACATGGTTAATCAGAATTTAAAACATCACAAGATATTTAGGGGCCTGGTAGGCCGTCTCCTCAGGACATCTGAGGCACACTGTTGCCCTTCTAACTGCTTTATTATCATCATAGTTGTCAGCACTCATCTGAAATAACATAGTACCTTAGAAACTTGTCTAATTTTAAAAAAATCCTATTATTCTGTTAGGCAGAAACTTTTATTATTCATATTTATTTATATAAATTTTCTATTTAATTCAAAATATCCACAAACCATGGATTTGTATAGTCAGCTGACAATGTACATGCAGCCAATACAGAACAATACATGCGTTTGGTGTGAAAAGGAAGATAATCCAACAGTTTATAAATAGAGATAATCGTCTGACAGTACTATGAACTATTATAATCAATTGTAAAATTTATAAATTCCAAAATTATCAATTTGATATCATCGGCTGATTGTTATTATCAATTTCATTTCATTGATTCATTAGACATTATATACTTTCTTTAAAAAAAAAAACTAATTAATTTTTACACAAATTTTTATTTTACTGATAATGTAAACAAATATATAACGTTTGACACAGACAATCTACTCAAATATTTAAAAACAATATAAAAGGTAATTCAAAACCACCTCAAATGTTTTTATGTTCAACTTTTCTCTTCCATTTATGGATATTTTCCCCGATAGGGCTTTATCTTGTCATGATTGACAACTTAACAATTTCCAGTGTCAACCAGCTGGATTTTATAGTTTATGTCATTTAATTTTCTAGGAATAAGGTAGGGTGCCATATAAAGATGCTTTCTTTTCTGGTCCCATGAAGGTACCAATCCTTGTAAAAAAATTGGTATGTTACCAATTTGACTTAATTGTCGTAATAGTTATTACGTCTTTTGGCATTGTTTGTCAAATGTTTTCTGGCAACAATATGGGCTTTTTCTAAACGGCCTTTGAGTTATGGACAAAAACTCCAGGTGTCAGAAGGTCATTGCTAACTCATTGACTAGTCCCGAGTCCCGGTATCTGCCCAACATCAGAAGATTTGGTGTAAGACCAGGTGACTCATTAGGAGTTAATCTATAAGCCCAAGATTAAGGTCCCGGTCTGTTTGTTCCCCACATAGATATGATCCAATGTCCGGATCGTCAAATGCAGAAACTGGAATAGCCAGGGGATTCCAATCAGTTATGCTTGTTGCCACAAAACCAGACGCAATATTCGCCATCTTGAAAGATTTCTCATATGCTGTTCTCATCAGTTTGGCAAAAGAGAGCTTATTAACTATGTTGTCTGTATAAGTTGGCATAAACTCCGAGCATACATCATCACACTCACTTCTAAGACAACGATCACGGGGACATAAATAGTGAGTGGTATGTGCTGACATCGTCATGCGAGTGATGGGAATAAAAAATTATCAGTTTAAGATTTTCCTATATCAATTTACTCCTATCGAGTCAATCATCCAACGCTTTGGTTGATATGTCCATTTTACACCAGGAGGTCCTTCTTGTGTATTGAATGACCCTAAAAGATCGCTCTGTTTCCCCTCTTACAATCAATAGAGGAGGAATTTTCTCACCAGCGGCATTAACACATGAAAGAACAGTCACCCCTTCTTTAGTGTTACCTATTCTACCAGGCAACACTCCTGGATCCAACTGATGTTCCATATTAAGGTTGTTCCATATTTCTGTTGAAGTACCTTCCAACCTTTGTGGGATTCAGCATTCTCTTCAATTGTTCTTCAATTTCAACTGTCTACATACAGTAGCAGCTCTGTCCAACATCTGCCGACGACTGATTCCAAAGCCTTGTTCAGCAAGACCAACAACTTTAGTAACCATTTGTTTTTCAACATCACCAGAAATGACTGGTTTCTTGCTTGACTTGGTGTACAAGGAGTACTTCCTGGATACTCAGTCAGCAAGTGTTGATTTTGTTAAATCAAACTGCATGCTGGCTTCCCTGATAGACATGTCGCCAGATCTTACGGCTTGGGGAGCAGGAACCATCATTTCAGAACCATATTGGCTATATAAAATTGAGAATGGAAATGGGGAATGTGTCAAAGAGACAACAACCCGACCAAATAAAAAACAACAGCAGAGGGTCACCAACAGGTCTTCAATGTAGCGAGAAATTCCCGCACCCGGAGGCGTCCTTCAGCTGGCCCCTAAACAAATATATACTAGTCAATCCTAGGCATCTATATCTTCAGTTGAGGACAATACATGTACAATAGTTAAAATAAAAAGGGTTTTCATTTGTTTTGTTTTTTAATAAAATGTTGATGTTAAAAGCAGCAGTTGTATAGTGATCATCTGGTTTGTCTACATGTATACTCGGAGAGAAAAGGGGGAGGGGTCACTTCATAATTGTTCTGTTAGGGGTGAGACGCTGGACCCTCCAGCACCCCACTCTTAAAATGTATAAAAAAAACAGAACCCCCCTTATCATATATATTTAAAATCGCAAAAACCCACCCATTTCATATACATGTATTTAACAGCATTAAATACATGCAAAAAAAACTGTATGCAAAATTCCACCTATAACTATATAAACTACCAAGCTAGGAAACTTTTGATGCCAAATTATTTCACAAAAGGTTTAATCGCCATTTAATACACGGACAGGTTGAAATTCCTGACCTTATACCTTATCATATATTTTCCTCTGAATTTCATACCCTATTCATATATCAGGAATTGTGAAAAGAGGACCAATTCCAGCGGCAAATTCCTAATAATACATGAGACATGAGACACAGGAGGTATTCTGTTTCCGCTTTCGGCGGCGTCAACAATTGTATTAGTTTGTGATTAGGTCTAGTTCACGGTGAACCACTTGTGTTAGTTCAGTGATATATGGTGTGCAGTCTATTAACTGTGTTAAGTTTGCTTAGTTTAAATTGCATGTATAAGTTTGTAATTATGTCAGTTCAAAAGGGGGCATTAGTTGTAGGACAATGTTAAATTCGTGTGCAGTTGTATAAAGATTAGCACGATGTGCCGTCAGTCATGGTGAACTTCGAATATTTGCATAACTTGCATTTTAAAGTTTTGCTTTTTAATTTCAACATTTGCATTATCATAATTGCAAAAAGGCGAGACATATGTCTGTTTTGACAGTTTATGTAGTTATTAGAAAAGAAAAGTACAAAATGGAAAGTTTCTAATGAAATGATGATGACTGGATAACAACTATCATATACCTGACTCGGTACAGGCATTTTCGTATGTTATATAGCTAGGTAAAAGGGACTATAGTAGGGACAAATGTTTATTTATTTTAACACATTTATTTTAACACATTTATTTTAATAAGATCGGTTAGAACATTGTACGATTTAAACATGTCAGTAAGATATTGTTGTTCTGGATCTGGCACTGAAGAAAGAATTATTTTAGCAAGGATTACCAAACTTTTAATAGAATCCTACAGCCTTTCTCTGGCCCATTGTCTCCTCCATGGTGGAAATAGGGCATCCATCCGGCCTTCAATAATGTCTCCGCCCTCTCTGAAAGTGAAATCTTAGTATTTTCTTCCTCATCTGTTTCTATATCAAACACCTTTTTTGGCTCACCATTATTATCCGATTGTCCGACGTCTCTGATGTTGCCTCTTCTTCCTCCTCGTCCAGCATCGGTAAATATCTAGCAGTCTCCTCGTTGTCTAGCTTCTTTAGAGGGTTGTCCTCGATTGGAACTGGTTTGCTTGATTTTTTCTTTTCTGCTGCAAGTACGACATCTGCAACTTTTTCTGATTGTTCCTGGTTTGATGTGATGGTCTTGGCTTTTTCTGGTTGTTCCTTTTCTTCTTAGATACTTCCCATGTCGTCTACCTCTACAATGGAGTCCATGATCTCATACTCCGGCTCTTCTCCAATATCTGACTTACCAGTTTCTTCCCTTGTTGTTGTTCTGCCATCTTCCTGGACTTAGCTTCAAATGTCACCTTTCCCCTAAAGAGCTTCCTGACATGTCTCTCACCAATCCCCAACGCCTTGGTTACCTGATTTAAGGTGTGTTTTGATTCTGACAACTTTAATTCTGTTCCAAAACTTTGTGGCGGCTCGTGGTCTGTTTTTGCAACTCCCATTCTCCTTACCAAATTGTCTTTTTTTTTGTAACATCTCTACCTTGAACCAAATTTCGGCAGACGACTTCTTCATCCTAAGAAAGCCTATGTTCCATCTAGAGGATAGGTCAATCCTGGCTACTGCTAGTTCTGGGAGGTCCACTAGAGGCCTGGATGGACTGTACTTCCGTTTCCGGGAGCTGGTGGGCTGCTCACTGGAAACGAAATGACCCAGTGCCTTCTTTCCATGTCTTTTTATGCTTGTCTGCTCCGTCCTTCTTGATGGCTCCCAACCATCCCAGAAGTGCTGCCCTGGTCCTGATGGCCAATGCAATCCTATCAATCATACAATAATGAGAGAATAAAATATACTTGTTTCATTAAATTACGATATTAGATAGTTGTCAACGTGGTGGGACATCGTATCGTATAAAAGTACACTCGACCCCTACTCGCCCGCCTGTAACAGTACATTATGTAACAAACAATTTCAAAATTTCACATAGGCAATGTTACAATACAGGGTTAAAAGATCAAAAGTATGTAAGAATAAATTTCAGAAATAGACCGAGATTTAAAATAGTCCAAAAGTTATAAAGAACTTATTAGAATCCACAAATAGTTAATTCCACTACGCGATTGAATGATTTTGACGTTTGTGGTTCAACGTATTTTGTAATTCATAATAGAAATATATCATAATGACATAAAATAGAACAATATCATACTGACGGGATACAGGGTCACGTTATAAGAACCACAGAAATACAAAAAGTCGCATATACAAAACATGAAAGACAATACAAACGCATTGACGGGATGTATAAGTACCGGGCCACGTTAAACGGATATCACATAAAACAATTCAACAGTAAAAGTAATATTAAAAATAGAACAAAGACAAATGAAAGAACAATAAAACACGTTGTTAAGACGATAAACAACATCCGTACGCAGAATCTATACATCAAGGACCATCGTGTATTATTTGTGAAGTTGAAACGGAATATTTATCAACAAGATATTACAATGCTGATATAATGCTGTTAAAGAGGGCAACGGTTCGAATCCCGTGCAACGACGGTTGATTTATATAATATTAAATAACTTAACTTAAATTTCAATTTCTAAAACACAAGGTGACATATTTTTTGTATTTTCCCTCATGTTTAAATGTTGTCTTACTTTCTTTAAAACTGTAGAACTGATGAAAAATATTGACTTTTTTGTCTCTATAGTGTCATAAATCTTTAAGCGAAGTGTGGCGAGAAACATTTGTGGTAAAATGAGCGAGAAATTAAAGTTTCAATCTAAAACCGCATAATTTTAATGACAATCTACATTAACCATAATGTGAAGAGTTGACAGATAGACAGGCGGACCGACAGACGCAAAGTGAGACGAAGCAAATGACGATTTTTCATCTGACCAATATAAGATTTTGAAAACGAAAATTATTACTGGTACAATTTATTTGTCAATTCATAATACGTGTTTTTATTTTTGTTCTATTTTCGGAGGTCGTGCTAGACTTTTCAATTCTGTAAAAAAAAAAATGGCCGCTAACCACTAAAATCAAAATGAGATCCTTAAAAAATTGTACTTATTTTCTTGGGATCCCATGTAATACTGTAGTACCTACGGGTTTGGTCCTTGACCGTTTATGCATACTTCGTCAAAATTTATATGTTGCAAGTGAGAATCATATATTGTCACAGAGATATTAAATAATGAGTCAAATTAACAAACTAACCTCTCGCTTGAACCATAATCTTTATCTTTCCTTAAGAAAGAATCTAACTTAGACTGCTCTCTTGGTTGTGCCATGATGAAATAACCCAAATAGCGGGTAGGGCACTTCCACCTTCTTCGTGGGAAAGTGATGTAGGGATGTTTTTGAACTTCGATTATCAAAGAAATTGTTTATTAAAACTGCAACTACAATGTCACAATTGTTTTATTCTAACTGCTGAAAGCCTATGATATTTATTATCAAACGCAGTACCGCGTTTGACACCTTCCTTTGAAGTGTAACATGTTTATAGAACTTAAATAAACAATAGGTCAGTTGATTAGTAATCACGTTAAATAATTCTGTTAAATTACTGTTTTATATAGTAATACTTGTTTGAATGTTAAAACAGATTGAATGCGACGACATTAGGCTAGCTTTCGTCGTCTCTTCGGATACTTATTACGTGCGGACAACCAATGCTTTGCAAATTTTAGGGGGGCGCACGCCCGCCACGCCCCCGCCTAAATCCGCCCCCGTTAACCATCTGGCTCATATATCTTTTCATCTACAATTGACATTATGACAATTAAACGGTATGGACAAATCTAGTTGTTTATAAATATTGAATACAGTGCGTGATTTTATTATCTGTGCAAACTTAGAAATATGAAGCATCATCGTGATTTTTTTTCTTGTTTTCAATCATTAGCATAGGATTACATCCGTATTTTTTTTTTAACTGTCTTTAACAATATCTTCGATTTTTTTTAACATATTTACAATGTTTAAGGTACCCTTTATCCGATTTCATGAGCCGTTTTGAATATGAACTTCGGTATGAACTGTAGCTCTATGACTTTGATATGTAGAACAGCCATTGAAGAAAAGTGCCCTTTTCTAGTGTATGTTCTGATTTAATGATTTAGTGATTATTTTATTTCAATCTTAATGGCATAATATCGTTGACTTCATTTAAGGAAAATGGTACAATGTCCTGTAGACGTCGTTAATTTTCAGCAAAACAATTTTTCTATAATTTACCAATAAAGAAGCACTCTCTTTTTTCTTGCATATCCAAAAAATATGTGTATATAGTGTCTGTGACATGTATGATCACTAATCTTTCTCAGAGGTATATGCAGTACACATATGTCATCAAATTCCGATTCGTTTCACTTTTAAAAAAAAGTATATTTCCTATTGATTTATTTTAGCAGATTAATATATAAATACAGAATTCCCTATTATTCCAAAAACATTCAAATCACGGTTAATGGACATTTAGAATGAAATTCAAAACAGTGTGGCTATGGCCATTGATTGACACATTAAATTCATCCATTGACTGGGACAATTTACGTGAACGTTTGTCTGTAACGACCACTGTTCAGTACGTACCTACGATAAACATTTAAACTGTGGGGTCACAAAAGGTTTCATAACGCCTTTAATTGTAAAATAATTCGAAAAATTAATCAGGAATAACCTTTATGTTTTGATTTATACAATTGATATAAATCAAAACATCGTGTTATTTCTGATTAATTTTTCGAATTACTTTATTATGGTGTCGAGAACCTTTGGTGACCCCATAGTTTAAGTGTCTTTAAAAAGTACATAGTGAGCAGTGGTCGTTACATACAAACGTTCACCCAAATTGTCCCAGTCAATGGATGAATTTAATGTGTCAATCAATGGCCACAGCCACACTGTTTTGAATTTCATTCTGTAAAGTAAAATAACAAATATACCGAACTCTGAGAAGATTTCAAAACGGAAAAGCTAATGGCAAAATAAAAAGCTTAAACATATGAGCGTCACTGATGAGTCTTGTGTGGACGAAACGCGCGTCTGGCGTTCTAAATTATAATCCTGGTACCTTTGATAACCCTTTAAACACATCAAACGAATGGAAAACTACCATATTCCTGCCTAGGTACAGGCATCATTTTAATACTTGCCAATAAAGAAAAACAAAAAGAAATATGGTCATAGCTCATTTGCAAAAACTAATGAGTACAACAAATTACCATAGCAGAATGACGGGATGTACAAGTACCGAGCCACATCAAATGGATACTGCCAAAAAGAGGCTCAACAGAAAATGTTATAATTTACAAAAAAAAAGACCAATAAAAGGATACTATAACACGTTATTAAGATGATAAACCACGTCAGTACCTCGAATCTAAACCTCACGACCATCGTGTATTAATTGTGAAGTTGTGGTATCAAGATCTTAATATCTTCCGATGATTTTTTTATAAAAAGGACGAACTGTTCTTTGACATACCCTTGGTTCATCAACTGTCTGTTCCTGATTTCTGCTCGGACACTGGTCACAGCTATAAATCAAATTAAATATTTTATTAATCCAATCGGGGTGCATTTATGATAGCATAAGCGACAAACACGAGACATTATTGTACAGTATATAACAAATATTATAATAGACAAATGAAAATAGTAATATCAAAAATACAGTAAAAGTATTTGTTCTTCCTTCCTTCCGTATTACTGTTATTATGTCTATGTCCAGCAGTGCACAAATAAAAAAGTAAAAAAATATTAACAATAAAGTTTGAACAAACTTAAATTATTTAAAAAAAATTTTTTTTTTTTAACTTAAATTAAATACTTATTATGCATGTTATGCAAAACATGTCATATAAATCTGTTATTTGCAGTGTTTAACCAGGGATATCCAAACTTTAAATACAGTTGAGTTAGCCATAGCAATTTCTCTTGGGAATTTAAGTTAATGAAATTTGGACATGATTCCGAAATAATGTGATATATTTTGTGCAATAAAAGTGACATGAACTTCATCTTTAATATTACCAAGGAAACACTGCTAACAATAATGTGTGGAGGAGTACACTAATATCGCCCTATTTCTATCTTCTTTTTTTTTTTGTAATTTATTGAAGACAGCTATACCATGACGATTAATGCTGAGAAAATAAAATTTTGAATGCTTGTATGCCTCTAAATTTTTGTAAGCCATTTGTTCAAAATATATTTGACCAAGTCAAAAAACAGGGAAAACCGGCCAAGTTCAGATAACGCTGCAAAATTTGTGGGGTTGTTTTTTTTAAGCACGCCCACAATTTTACAAAATTTACTGTGTAGTTTTTCAAAAGTTGTATATTTTAATAATATATATACAAGTTTCGTTTTTTAATTTTATTGTTTGTATTTGATAATGCCAAAACCATGCAATTTTAAAAATGAATTTGTTTAAATGCATTTGATTGTTCGAATATCCTCAATGTTCAAATATCCTCAAATAAATATTGTCTACCGTTTTCTCGCCTGATTTACGGTATTTCTCCTTTCAAGAACTTGATTCTCAAAGTATTAGTCATCTTTATAAACGGAAATCCCTGACTCTATAAATAGATTATAATCTAACATTGGATTAGTGTATGGATGTTTTTTACGTGTGCATGTGTTATCAGGTACATTTAAGTTATCGTTTATTTATTATATTATATATTTTATTGATTTAATTTCTTATAATGACATAAACTTTAACTGAAACATCACTTTACTTAATTAAGCATATGACATCATTTCTATTGTTATCTTTGTTAATTCTCTTTTCATATTTCTAACACATGTTATAAGAAATCGCAGGATGCGTAATATTTTACTTTGCTACTTCGATTTCATGTAAATATAGTTGATTCTTTTGTAAATTTAATCAATGAGATACAAAAGCTACCCTGCTCAATGTTCGAAGAATATTCCAGCTCGTTTATGTGTGTTTAAAAAAATACCAAAACTGTTAAAAATGAAGGAATTCAAATTCAAATTCAAACATCTTTATTCCTAATCTAAGGGCCCATAAAGAGAATATAAATCTCAAAGTTCATACAATATCCTCAAAGACAACACATGCACACTGATTGTAAATAATTCAATGTGATTTAATAAACACTAAAATATATCAGATATATTGGGGTTTGGAACACAATCGGTTCCAAGTAGATAAACATAATATGCTATTCAATACCATATCATGCTAAATGTATCTAACAATAATTAAGATAACTCCATGTCTGAGTAAAAGAAAACAAAAACGACAGGTTTAGCGATACTTCACAAAATATTAACCAGAAACTTAGAGTTTTAGGCACGACAGCTGGAAAGATGGATATTCATTAGTCATTCATTGGGTTTTGTTTCGGTGTCTCAAGTCATTTAACAAATCGCATGGAAATTTGATACTGGACTTTTTAATTTTCTTACAAACAATCAATCTGAACAGATTCTTATTTTTTTCTAGATTTTTTACCATGCATTCATCTTCTGGGGATTGGTTTTATTCTTTTTACTTATTTTGTCGACTTGCAGAATATCTGATTATATTTTATGTCCGCTTCTTTTTAGAATAGATATGTTAATCAACATTGTATACTTTTAAACCTAATTCGTCGTTATCTGCATGTTTACTAGACGAGTATAATAAATAATTCCGCAACTTATTATTTAATACGAAATTGTAGTATGATTACCAATGAAGCACTTCTCCACAAGAGACAAAATGACCGGCACAGAAATTAACAATAATATGTCACGGTACGGTCTTCAACAATGAGCAAAGCCCCCGGAATGACAAATGTAAAATAATTCAAACGAGAACACTTACGAATTAGTTTCTGTACAAATTAATGAAACGAAAAAATCGTATGTTACACTCAACTATCGACAACCGCTGAAATACAGGCTCCTGACTTTGGACGTCCACTTACAGAATGTGGCGGGTTAAACTCGTTAGAAGGCTTCGACCCTCAATAACCTGTGTTGTAACAGTACAACATGAAAACAAATTATAAAAATCGGTAAATAAAGGCTAAAGTAATCAGATGGATACAAATAGAAATACATCTAACAAACACAAAGAATGGACGTGGCAGGGTATTTATAAATCCCCACAACAAAAATAGGCGCTAAGTGCAGATCGGAGATTACTCGCAGTTACTGAGACGAAGTTCACATCCACCATCCAATGGATTAAGTGTAAACCGGTCCAACGATTTACAGAAAAGAGCGACGATTTACAGAAAAGAACCGAAAAGGACCAAAAAGAACCGAAAAGGACCGAAAAGAACCGAAAAGAGGATACATATATATATTTATTAAATAAAGTTAAAACAATGTACACGGACTTTTGTTATATTGTTAACAATTCGTCGTAATAATAAAATTGAATGCACAATTCAAAATTTAGATTGTGCATTTATAGGGATATGTGAATTTACAAAAAAGAAACAATATAACTTGTTTTTTTTTAGTAATATTTTTTTCATAATTTGTACAAGTAAACTATTATAGGTCAAAATACGGCCTTCAACAGGGAGCACACACCAAACAGCAAATTATAAAGGGGCCCCCAAAAATGACTATTGAAAAAAACATTCAAACGGGAAAACCAACGGATTAATCAATATAAAAACGAGAAACAAGAAACACAAACCACATCAAACCCGTGTAAACCACAAAAGATGTCATAAACTTTAACCATGTCAAGATACATGTATCGGCAGAATGTAGTCATGAATGTGCAGATATATACATTTATTTAAAATTACTAAAATTTGACTACCAAAATATTAATACTAATAAAAACAATAATAAAAAAATCTAATCACAGTGTTAAAGTATTTAATATCTAAATAATATCCAATAATTAATGGAAATGTTATGAAAGACAATATTGTACGCAACGTTAACAATAAAATAATGTATACGTCTGAAAAGCCAACAACAAACTATAAAAATAAGAAAAATAAACAAAATCTAATAAGTATTTATAATAAATATATATATAGGTTGATTTTCTAGGCACTTTACATATATAAATGTGTGTGTGTCAGTTTTGAATAAATATTGTTTTGACTATTAATTTTAAGACGGAAAACGCCCAAGTGAAGTTTTAAATCTTTGCAAAGAGACACGTTGCGAAAAAGGCATTTGCTATTTATAAATTCTGTCGATTGTACTTTCCATAATCGAAGTCGTAACACTCTTCGCTATAAGCATGATAAGAGATCACATAAACAATTAGTCGAAAACAAGCGCCTTACAATAGTTGCTGGTTCTTTCAGTTGTTTCTTTATAATAATGAAATATTAAAGTTAATGTAGTATAGTGCCACGCATTTACTGAAATACATTATTCAATAACAACATATTACATATATATCAATCAATACTTCTAATTAAGCGCCCAAAAAATCGTGATAATCTAGTAAGGTCGGAAAGAGAAATTGTTCAATCTCACTGAATATATTAAAAATTCATAATTTAATTAATTTATCAACTTCGTGCGTGTTTTATAAAAGATGGTATAAACGTCACTAGTGTTAAACTGATATCTGTATTCGAGCAGATCGACAATAAGTGAACATAATTTAAAAATTCATAAGAATTAAACTCATTCTTATGATTGTTTTGTGTACATGTATATGCCTGTATCTAGAAAGGATAGAATGAATCTAGCGCAGAGGTTTTCGAAAAGTGAAGAAATTGATCGTTCAAAAAATCTAGTTGATAACTATTACTGAAATAAAACAAATATATCCGTTGATTTCTCTAACCAGTGGCGGATCCAGAACTTTTCCTAAAGGGAGGGGGGCGCTGACTGACCTAAGGGAAGGCCCTCTCCAGTCATGCTTCAATGATTCCCTATATAATCAACCAAATTATTCCCACGAAAGGGGCGGCCCGGGTCCCCCAGCCCCCAGCCCCCCCTGGATCCGCCTATGATAACTAATAACACAAAGTTGAATAACTCGTAAATAATTGGCCGTTTCAGAATCTTAAGGACTATTGGTAATTTCATTGTTCGTACACCAAAATGAAAATAACGTTACTTCATTGGTTGAATTTCTAGTGTTTCGAATGTTTTTAACCTATCACAACGTTTTGGTGTACACTTTTGAATATATTACCCAGAAGGGATTAGATTCTGGAACGGCGATTTCAGACGACTCGAAAAAAAGTTAACAAGTAGAAAAACGTCATGCTTATGAACCAAAAGTTGTAGAATATTATTTTATCAATAATAGTATGTTATGAATCAACAGCTACCTTTAAATCCCGTAAAACTATTGAGATACGGGCCTGCTTATTCCCACAAGTACAAAGTTGAAGAGCATTGAGGATCCAAAATTCTAAAAAGTTGTGCCAAATACGGCTAAGGCAGTCTATACCTGAGATAAGAAAATCCTTAGTTTTTCGAAAAATTCAAAGTTTTGTAAACAGGAAATTTATAAAAATGACCACATTATTGATATTCATGTCAACACCGAAGTGTTGACTACTGGGCTGGTGATACCCTCGGGGACGAAACGTCCACCAGCAGTGGCATTTACCCAGTGGTGTATAAAATGCACGCATTCTAAATTTTAAAGATGCGATGATTTCAAGGCAAAAATCAATTGTATAAGTGATATAGCAATATATTTTAATTCACTAAAGCAATTGTACAGAGAAAAAAGATACTCTGGTAATTCTCGGAAGATGCGGCGGATACTTTGGATGAATATTTATTTTTCTTTAAAGCATCTATTAGTTATTTTCAATAATGATTTTCACTGTTAGCATATTTTATAAGTTTGTTCTATTTGATCCGGTATCTCTTTTTTAGGAATGTGGTATGAAGTACTAAAAAGATGTCGAACGTTTTCATCCATATACATTTTTTTAGCTCACCTTTCCTAAAAGGAAATGTGAGCTTTTGCCATCACTTGGCGTCCGTCGTCGTCGTCGTAAACTATTTCAAAGATCTTCTCTGAAACTACTGAACCAATTACAACCAAACTTTAGCTGAATGATCCTTAGGGTATCTAGAATAAAGATTGTGTTTTATTTTCCATTTTGTGAGAAAAAAAACATGGCCGCCATGGCTAAAAATAGAATATGGGGGTAAAATGCAGTTTTTGGCTTATATCTCAAAAACGAAAGCATTAAGAGCAAATCTGACTTGGGGTAAAAATGTTCATTAGGTCAAGATCTATCAGCCCTGAAATTTTCAGATGAATCAAACAACCCATTGTTGGCTTGCTGCCACTTAATTGGTAATTTTAAGGAAATTTTGCAGTTTTTGGTCATTATCTTGAATATTATTATTGATAAAGATAAATTGTAAACAGCAAAAATTATCAGCAAAGTAAGATCTACAAATAAGTTAATATGACCAAAATTGTCAATTGACCCCTTAAGGAGTTATTGTCCTTTAATGACAATTTTTCACAATTTGTTCATCATATTTGCTAACTTTAAAAAATCTTCTCCTCTAAAACTACTCAACCAAATTCAACCAAACTTCAACTGAATGATCAGTAGGGTGTATAAAATAAAGTTTGTGTTTTATTTTCTATTTCGTCAAAAAACATGGCCGTCATGGCTAAAAATAGAACACAGGGTAAAATGCAGTTTTTGGCTTTTATCTCAAAAACTCCAGCATTTATGGGGAAATAAGTTAAAGAACTTTATTTATTAGGTCAAGGTCTACCTGTCCTGAAATTTTCAGCCGAATTGGGTAACTGGTTTTTCAGGTATAATGCCCCTGAATTGATGATTTTAAAGAAATTTTGCAGTTTTTGGTTATTATCTTGAATATTATTATAGATACAGATAAACTGTTAATAGCAAAAATGTTAAGCAAAGTAAGATCTACAAATAAGTCAATTTGACCAAAATTGTCAATTGACCCCTTAAGGAGTTATTGCCCTTTAAAGACTTTTTTCACAATTTGTTCATCATGTTGACTTACTTTAAAAAATCTTCTCCTTTGATTTGAAACTGCTGTATCAATTTCAGCCAAACTTAGGCTAAATGAGTTTCAGAGTATCTAGTATACATTTTATATTTTATTTCCTTGTATGTCAAGAAACATAGCTCCTATGGCTAAAATAGAACATATAAGAAAATGATTTTTTTTTTTGGTGAATTCAAACGTGTAAACTTTTTTTTTCATTCGTCACGCGGGATGTAGACAGAGCTATTGACAGCTAATTCAAAGCAAATAATAACTAGTAAATAAAATCCTGCATCTCAGACTAAACTTATCATAGATAACATGCTTAAATATTGCACGAAGAACGCGCGTGTTGTCAACGAAAGACATAACGACGCTGAAATTAGAAACCTTTAAGGTCAAATAAAGAATAAAGTTGATGACCATTGAAGACCCAGTATTCCGAAAGGTTTTGCCAAACACACACCACACGTTACTGCAACGTGCCAATTTCTTTTTACGATACGATACGATACAATACAATACTATACTATTGCAACTGAGAATTTTTCGAAAATTAAATCAACAATAAACTTCAATCCACCAACTCTCAATATTCCAAATGAGAAAACAAATAGTCCAAAAAAAGTTAACATTTAACGTTCTTTGGCTAAGTTTTACAAACATTATCAATACGTCCTTTTCAGTCAGTTCATCTTCATTTTTCTCAACCAATCTTTCAAACAATATTTTGCCTTCTTCAGATCTTCCTATTGATGTTTTGATTGCACTTTAAGTCTAAGCGTAATGTGTCCTTCATTGATATTGTCTTCACATAATTCAATAATTTTAATTGATTCCTCTCTGGCGAAAAATTTCCTTTTATGTTTTGATATCAAATGCTGTTCTGTTCTTCCTCTCCCTCTGGATCCTCACACAACTCTTGCACGTTGAGTGGTGATTGGGGAGGTATTTCTGGGAAACAATCATAATCAATTGTCCTTTCTCTATCCTTGCCGCTGTCGTCCTCTTCTTCCTTTTCATCTTTTACCTTTGACTCATCTGTCTTTTCAAGCAGTTTCAAGACACCCTCGTCCTGTGTTTGGCCTTTCTTGTTTGGCCAATGAATTGTCTTTTGGAGTTGATCTTGATGGTTTTCCATTATATTGGTAATGAGTTTGCTCATAAGTACAGCCATTTTTTGACTGTTGTACACCTGGTAATATGTGTCGGCTGTTCTGGTATCATGAGCCATATGCCGAGCTTGGGTTTCTCTAGATACAGGCTTTTCTTCTCTTACATGCGGTGTTGTGGCTTTGCCTTATTTAGTGGTACTTATTGATTTTTGACGGGGCCCTGTGCCCACAATCTATGTATTGTCATATTTACTTGGCTGCTGTTGAGTGGTACTATCTGGTTGTCCCCGTCACTCTTTGGCCAAGATGTAAAGACGCTTCTGTCTGCATCTGGTGTAAAATTCGGTATCCTCTTGGACATTTGGATGAAGTTTTTCAGCATTAAATGTATTTCTGGACTTACGGCAATAGTTCCAACGCCCTGGGTAGCTGAAGTTTTATGTGTGGGAACCTGGAAGACAAAGGTCATAAGGTCAATCAACTTTACATATAACCGGAATTTTTTTTAACATATGATAAAAAAGTGGTCATAAGTATTTTTGTAAAGTAACATTTTTATACGACCGCAAAAATTGAAAAAAATTTGGTCGTATATTCGTATCACGTTGGCATTGTCGTCGTCGTCGTCCGAATACTTTTAGTTTTCGCACTCTAACTTTAGTAAAAGTGAATAGAAATCTATGAAATTTTAACACAAGGTTTATGACCACAAAAGGAAGGTTGGGATTGATTTTGGGAGTTTTGGTCCCAACATTTTAGGAATTAGGGGCCAAAAAGGGCCTTAATAAGCATTTTCTTGGTTTTCGCACTATAACTTTAGTTAAAGTAAATAGAAATCTATGAAATTTTGACACAAGGTTTATGACCACAAAAGAAAGGTTGGGATTGATTTTGGGAGTTTTGGTTCCAACAGTTCAGGAATTGGGGGCCAAAAAAGGGCCCAAATAAGCATTATTCTTGGTTTTCGCACCATAACTTTAGTATAAGTAAATAGAAATCTATGAAATTTAAACACAAGGTTTATGTCCATAAAAGGAAGGTTGGGATTGATTTTGGGAGTTTTGGTCCCAACAGTTTAAGAATAAGGGGCCCAAAATTAAACTTTGTTTGATTTCATCAAAAATTGAATAACTGGGGTTCTTTGATATGCCGAATCTAACTGTGCATGTAGATTCTTAATTTTTGGTCCCGTTTTCAAATTGGTATACATTAAGGCCAAAGGGTCCAAAATTAAACTTAGTTTGGTTTTAACAAAAATTGAATTCTTGGAGTTCTTTGATATGCTGAATCTAAAAATGTACTTAGATTTTTGATTATTGGCCAAGTTTTCAAGTTGGTCCAAATCGGGGTCCAAAATTAAACTTTGTTTGATTTCATCAAAAATTGAAAAATTGGGGTTCTTTGATATGCCAAATCTAACTGTGTATGTAGATTCTTAATTTTTGGTCCCGTTTTCAAATTTGGTCTACATTAAAGTCCAAAGGGTCCAAAATTAAACTAAGTTTGATTTTAACAAAAATTGAATTCTTGGGCTTCTTTGATATGCTGAATCTAAACATGTACTTAGATTTTTTATTATGGGCCCAGTTTTCAAGTTGGTCCAAATCAGAATCCAAAATTATTATACTTAGTATTGTGCAATAGCAAGAAGTTTTCAATTGCACAGTATTCAGCAATAGCAAGAAATCTTCAATTGCACAGTACTATGCAACAGCAAGAAATTTTCAATTGCTAAGTATTGCGCAATAGCAAGAAATCTTCAATTGCACAGTATTGTGCAATAGCAAATATTTTCAATTGCACAGTATTGCGCAATAGCATAATTGCACAATATTGATAACAATTTGAGTTATCTTTCTTTGTCCAGAAAAATAGTTGAATCAACTTAAATCATTGTTTTAAACAATATACAGTGTATATTCACTTTTGCTACCAACTGATAAATTAAAACAATCTTTACCATTCAGTGATAACAAGCACTTTTTTACATTTTAATATTTTATGTTGTATTTAAATGAGTAGTTATTGTTGCAAACTCCATTAGAAATTTGAATTGAGATCAGTTTTGGAAAAAGGGAAAGGGGGATGTGAAAAAAAAATTGGGGGGTTCCATTTTTCTCATTTCAGATTTCATGAATAAAAAGAAAATGTCTTCAAACATTTTTTTGAGAGGATTAATATTCAACAGCATAGTGAATTGCTCAAAGGCAAAACAAAAATTTTAAGTTCATTAGACCACATTCATTCTGTGTCAGAAACCTATGCTGTGTCAACTATTTAATCACAATCCAAATTTAGAGCTGAATCCAGCTTAAATGTTGTGTCCATACTTGCCCCAACCGTTCAGGGTTCAACCTCTGCGGTCGTATAAAGCTGCGCCTTGCGGAGCATCTGGTTTCGTTTACCGCAGCGGTAATTAAGTACAGCATACCGGTGATTGGCTACTTTTGAACGTTAGATTGGTAACTCAGAAGCCATCACCGCTGACATGTAGGCAATTACCGCTATAATTGTAGCCAAATCATTTTGAAAGAAAGGGTTTTCTACGTCAAACCAGCACAAATGACGTTTGCGATTTTCAGTGTCTAGATCATGATTATTCTTCACTTTTTTAGTCAATGCACGATGCAGTTGAATGAGCCTAGAATACAAATTTTCTAATTTGTATAAGAATACAAATTTTCTAATTTGTATAAGAGAAATATTTGAAAACTAATCATGTATAAAGTTTTTTGGGGCTAGCTTAATATTTATAAATAGTCCTTTATTTCTTTAAATAATAATCAAGAAAATACAGGATTTTCAAACTATATTTTGAAATATCAAAGTTTAGCTCTCTACATTCCCCTTAAAAGCATGCATGATTGCATTTAAATGATGATGTCTTTTAAAAAAAATACATCAATTGGTTTGATTATTAACAATTGTTTGATAGACAAACATTTTGGTTTCACTCATTTTAATCCTTTTAATCGGAATTTCTAAGAAAAAGAGCAATTTATAATTAACCAAACGTGTTTGCCCTCTTTAAATAAAAAAAATATAATAAATGTTATTAATAAGATATTTAAACGTGCGTTTGACTTATAATTATTTAGAAGGCAGAATATGCAAAAACGTGCACGTCTTGTAGAATAAAAAAATGTCCGTCATAGACCTTTCATTGTAGATTTGACAGAAATTGCACCGTACGAATATTTGACGATCGGGCAAAACAAATAATAGTAGTTCAGATGATATGAGGAAGCGGGGGATATTTTTTTATGTAAATTTGTTTTCTGTATTGCATGTATAACATGTATAAGTTATTTGAAATAATGATTGCCACTGTTAGTATATTATGTAAAATTGTTCTATTTGTTTTGGTATTCTTTTAGGAATGTGGTATGAAGTTCTAAAATTATGTCGTACGTTTTTCATCCATACACACTTTATGAAGTTCCTGTTGATGGATTCATACATGTTGATATTGGTGGTTGTTTCACTTGTATTCAGCCAGAAAGCAGACAGCAATAATGGTATGTAAAACGTAATAAGATACAATGATCGTCAGTTAAATCATAAATATGTGAACTAAATTTAAGAGGTAAGTCTTGTGTCTTTAATTATCACTTTATACATATTTACATGGTCGCTTATTAGTTTTCCTTCGTTTCCTTTTCGTGGTAACTTTTGGTGTTTCCTCATTCTATAAACATTAAAATTCAAACACATCAAACGAATTGGAAACAACTGTCATATTCCGGACTTTGTGAAGGTATTTCCTTATGTTGAAAAAGGTGGATTCGACCAAGTTTTATTGTTAGCTAAAACTCTTACTTCTATCCCAGTGCCATGAAATGCCAGTATTAGTTAGTGACAACAGAGTCGGAGAAAAAAAAACATAATAGGTGCAACTATCAAAATTTGGATACAGTCGTCAACATTGTGTCATAATCTTTATCACTATAAAAACAAACAAATATGTCAACAACTATTGCAAACGTGTGATAGGGTCATACGTCTATAACATAACAATGATTTAACTTTTTTTCTGTCTGTAAGTATTTTTCAACAACTGACAAAATGCTTGTTTTCGTCATGTTTGAAGATATTTACTTGATATTTGTTATATACTTTTTACAATGACAAGCTATAGATCAAGATGCAATATTGTGCCAAATGCATGAATTTTTAACAGGTAGGAAACTATGTATTGCCATGCAATACTTACAGAATGCTTGTTTAATTCAAGGGGGGAATCTACGTCATCACGCAGGGTGTCGGCGATTGAAATTGGACCACCATCTTGTCGCTTCAAGGTAAGAATTTTACTTATTATGCCAGTTATATGAGGGTTATGATTATACAAAATAGTCCACCAAAGACTATATAAAGTAGGAAAATAAATGAGCCATCGCTCAATATTATTGGTTATCTCAATTTTGCAAACACTTCGATACCAGTTTTAGGATCTAGGTCAACATGCAGGATATCGGCGAAATTTTTCATAACAACATCTTGATTATCAAGAACCGTCTACTTTATCAACAAATGAACATGTCCGAATTCTTTATTGTACTCGGGAAAATACTTTTTAATCACAAATATCCGTCATTATGGTCGAAAAAACGTCTTATTTTTAAACTAGAGGCTCTAAAGAGCCTGTGTCGCTCACCTTGGTCTTGTGCATATTAAATAATGGACACGGATAAATTCATGACATAATTGTGTTTTGGTGATAGTGATGTGTTTGTAGATCTTACTTTACTGAACATTCTTGTTGCTACAAATATCTCTGTCTATAATGAACTTGGCCCAGTAATTACAGTGGAAAATATTTTCTACAAATTTACAAAAATTTATGACAAATGTTAAAAATTAGCTATAAAGGGCAATAACTCCTTAAGGGGTCAATTGACTATTTTGGTCATGTAAACTTATTTGTAGATCTTATTTTACTGAACGTTATTGCTGTATACAGTTTATCTCTATCTATAATAATATTCAAGATAATGACAAAAAACGGCAAAATTTCCTTCAAATTACCAATTCAGGACAGTAACCTAACAACGGGTTGTCCGATCCATGTGAAAACATCAGGGCAGATAGATCTTGACCTGATAAACAATTAAACCCTGTCAGATTTTCTCTTAATGCTTCGGTTTTTTAGGTTATAAGCCAAAAACTGCATTTTACCCCTATGTTCTATTATTAGCCGTAGCACTTTTTGGTTGATTGGCCAGGTCACGCCACACATTTTTTAAACAAATTACCCCAATGATGATTGTGGCAAAGCTTAGTTTAATTTGGCCCAGTAGTTTCAGAGAAGAAGATTTTTGTAATAGATTACTAAGATTTACCAAAAAATGGTTAAAAATTGACTATAAAGGGCAATAACTCCTTCAGGGGTCAACTGACCATTTTGGTCATGCTGACTTATTTGTAAATCTTACTTTGCTGAACATTATTGCTGTTTACCGTTTATCTCTATCTATAAAAATATTCAAGATAATAACCAAAAACAGCAAAATTTCCTTAAAATTACCAATTAAGTGGCAGCAACCCAACAATGGTTTGTTTGATTCATCTGAAAATTTCAGGGCTGATAGATCTTGACCTAATGAACATTTTTACACCATGTCAGATTTGCTCTAAATGCTTTGGTTTTTGAGTTATAAGCCAAAAACTGCATTTTACCCCTATGTTCTATTTTTAGCCATGGCGGCCATCTTGGTTGGTTGGCCGGGTCACGCCACACATTTTTTAAACTAGATATCCCAAAGATGATTGTGGCCAAGTTTGGATTAATTTGGCCCAGTAGTTTCAGAGGAGAAGATTTTTGTAAAAGATTACTAAGATTTACGAAAAATGGTTAAAAATTGACTATAAAGGTCAATAACTCCTAAAGGGGTCAACTGACCATTTTGGTCATGTTGACTTATTTGTAAATCTTACTTTGCTGAACATTATTGCTGTTTACAGTTTATCTCTATCTATAATAATATTCAAGATAATAGCCAAAAACAGCAAAAATTCCCTAAAATTACCAGTTCAGGGGCAGTAACCCAATAACGGGTTGTCGGATTCATCTGAAAATTTGAGGGCAGATAGATCTTGATCTGATAAACAATTTTCCCCATGTCAGATTTGCTCTAAATGCTTTGGTTTTTGAGTTATAAGCCAAAAACTGCATTTTACCCCTATGTTCTATTTTTAGCCATGGCGGCCATCTTGGTTGGTTGGCGGGGTCACGCCACACATTTTGTAAACTAGATACCCCAATGATGATTGTGGCCAAGATGATTGGTTTAATTTGGCCCAGTAGTTTCAGAGGAGAAGATTTTTGTAAAAGTTAACGACGACGGACGACGACGGACGACGGACGCCAAGTGATGGGAAAAGCTCACTTGGCCCTTCGGGCCAGGTGAGCTAAAAATGGAAGAAGGATGTCGGCAACACATCGAATATCGAAGGATGTCGGGGACACACTAATATATTAACGATGTAAGCGTCCTTTGATTATATCAACCATAATAAAGATACGATAAAAAAAAAAAACCAGGATTAGTGTTCCTTGCTTGCATCCATTTCATGCACTCAATTTCAGGATTCAATTTTTGTAAATATTCGAGAAAAAAAAAGTTTTAGAAGGTGAAAGTCAGATTTCGTTTCAGTTAAGCCAGGAGTCCCACAGGGGTCAATTATTGGACCGAGTCTTTTTATTTATAAATTAACTGTTTACAAAATTTTGAATTTTTTTGAAATACTAAGGCTTTGCTACCTCAGGCATAGATTACCTTTGCTGTATTTGGCAACACTTTTAGGAATTTTGGATCTCAATGCTCTTCAACTTCGTACTTTATTTGGCTTTTTTAAAACTTTTTGGGATTCGAGCGTCACTGATAAGTCTTTTGTAGACGAAACGCGCGTCTGGCGTATTTATAAAATCTAGTCCTGGTATCTATGATGAGTTTATTTTATACTATATATATATATATGACATTTCATCTGGCCCTACATCTACCGGGTGTTTAGTAAAGGCAACAGTAGTATACAGCAGTTCGAAATTCATAAATCGAGAAATAAAAACAAATCCGGGTTACAAACTAAAACTTAAGGAAACGCATCAAATATAAGAGAAATACTACGACACAACAGAAATACAACATTAAAATGTAACAAACACAGAAACGAACTATTATATAACAATGGCAATTTTCCTGACTTGGTACAGGACATTTTAAGAAAACAAAATGGTGGATTGAACCTGGTTTTATGACAGGCCAAACCTTCCACTTTAATGGCAATGATAAATTCAACATTAAAATGATAATATTACCTGACAGGATTACATTACAAAAAATGGGAGAAAATATAGAACAGAGAAATACACTAATAATAGCTAACAAAAAGTATCAGGTTTAAAATTTTATACGCCAGACGTGCGTTTCGTTACATTTTTACTTGCAGATGATACCGTAGTTAATTTGGCTTTTTAATCGAACTTTCATGTCTCTACAGTACAAAAAGATCTCATGGGAAACTATGCTGGTAAAGGCATTCCATCCAGACAATTATGCAATGTCATCCCAGACACCAGATTTTTAAAAAACAATCTTATATAACTACACGTTGTTCAACCACACATTAGAATACGGAAGAACTGCAGGAGCAAGTGCTATCAATTTCTTGCAGTTTGTCATTTTTTGGGGGGTCCTTTATTTCATGTTCCATTTTATGTAACATGTCGTTTTGAAGTTGATCTGCAAACAATTGTATGTGGCCCTGTTGGTCCTCTATCGTTAAATTTGCTCAAGTCTACTGGCGGTTTTGTTGAAATTTCTTCAGTAATTGACATTGGGGAAACTTAATATTTTTGCCAGGCGTTTTTATTTTGATGACAAACGTGATTTGCATGGTTTTGATTTTTTTTTTACGGATGGCGATTTAGTGGGCGATCTGGTCGGCTGTTCAACATCAGATTGTATTCGCGATCGTTTAAATTTGATTTGCGGCTTGTCATGACCATTAGTTTTAAATTAGATCTAGTCACATGTTGAATAACATATGTGTTAAAAATAGTATATATTAGTGTGTCCTCGACATCCTTCGATATTCGATGTGTTGCCGACATCCTTTTTCCATTTTTTTAAAATAAGACGTTTTTCGACCATAATGACGGATATTTGTGAGTAACAAGTATTTTCCCGAGTACAATAAAGAATTCGGACATGTTCATTTGTTGATAAAGTAGGCGGTTCTTGATAATCAAGATTTTTGTTATGAAAAATTTTGCCGATATCCTGCATGTTGACCCAATTCCTAAAACTGGTATCGAAGTGTTTGCAAAATTGAGATAACCAATAATATTGAGCGGTGGCTCATTTATTTTCCTACTTTATATAGTCTTTGGTGGACTATTTTGTATAATCATAACCTTCATATAACTGGCATAATAAGTAAAATTCTTACCTTGAAGCGACAAAACGGTGGTCCAATTTCAATCACCGACACCCTGCGTGATGACGTAGATTCCCCCCCTTGTAATTTGAATATTATTTTTGTTGAAATGAACACCGGTTTGTTTATTGTTATATTGAAATTTAATAACTGGAGTTAACCACAAGCGATATCTAATTTTCACTCGAAATGACACTAAGAACTGCTAATGAAATGAGATATGTCTATATCATGTATGATAATATGTGTTTCTGGGGACATGTACACATTTTTTTTAGTATTACATTTACTTATTATTTTGCTGAAGTCATTTATCATACTCTTCTTTATTGTTAGGAAATCTAAAGAAAATGCACTATGGTAAGTTATTATAAGTTTCTGAAAAATGTGTTACTTTTTAATGCTGTAACCTGTACAAATGAAGTTTTTTTATAATCTGAATGCGATTTAAGGGGGGTGTCTTAGCCTGAGGCACAAGGCGCATACAAATTTATTTAGTTTTTTTAAACGCTATCAATTAGATTATGTTTATGTATGGGGAAATCTCCATCAGAATATTTTGTTTGTCATGCACTTCGTTGACCTGAGTATTTGTTTTCATCAAACTGGGGATCAGAATATTTTTTTAGAACAATAGTTATCAAAAATTTAACCCATCCCTTGAAGTTAATTGGTCGTTCCATAATCTATCACTTGTTTAATATACAAGATATTCGATGTTTTCAGATTTTTTCGACTCGGGATGTGGAAAATTACGATACGTGAACCTTGATACAACATACCAAGTAGAATGTACAAATAAATATTGCTTTGGAAAACATGACAGTTGTCTTTTGCCATTCACCGGCAGTAATTCAATCGACATAGTGTGTGCACAGGTCATTGAGCTACAATGTGGAGGTCAAATAATATTACGGATAGATTATCGTGGTGGATATAACGGTACCGGTTTTAAGGTATGTTTTCTTCTTTAAACATACTTATTGATGGAGATAAGGAATACATGTTATTTAGACAAAGTATATAGTTTTTATACGACCGCCAAAATTGAAAAGTTTTTGGTCGTATATTGGTATCACGTTGTCGTCGTCGTCTGCGTCGTCGTCGTCCGAAGACATTTGGTTTTCGCACTATAACTTTAGTATAAGAAAATAGAAATCTATGAAATTTAAACACAAGGTTATTAACCACAAAAGGAAGGTTGGGATTGATTTTGGGAGTTTTGGTCTAAACAATTTAGGAATTAGGTGCCAAAAAGGGCCCAAATAAGCATTTTCTTGGTTTTCGCACTATAACTTTAGTTTAAGTAAATAGAAATCTATGACATTTTGACACAAGGTTTATGACCACAAAAGAAAGGTTGGGATCGATTTTGGGAGTTTTGGTTCCAACAGTTTAGGAATTAAGGGCAAAAAAGGACCAAAATAAGCATTATTCTTGGTTTTCGCACAATAACTTTAGTATAAGTAAATAGAAATCAATGAAATTTAAACACAAGGTTAATGACCACAAAAGGAAGGTTGGGATTAATTTTGGGAGTTGAGGTCCCAACAGTTTAGGAATTAGGGGCCAAAAAGGGGCCCAAAGAAGCATTTTTCTTGGTTTCGCACCATAACTTTAGTATAAGTAAATAGAAATCTATGAAATTTAAACACAAGGTTTATGACCATAAAAGGAAGGTTGGGATTGAGTTTTGGTCCCAACAGTTTGGGAATATGGGTCCCAAACGGTCCAAAATTAAACTTTGTTTGATTTCATCAAAAATTGATATGCCGAATCTAACTGTGCATGTAGACTTAATTTTGGTCCCGTTTTCAAATTGGTCTACATTAAGGTCCAAAGGGTCCAAAAATAAAACTTAGTTACAAAAATTGAATACTTGGGGTTCTTTGATATGCTGAATCTAAAAATGTACTTAGATTTTTTATTATTGGCCCAGTTTTCAAGTTGGTCCAAATCGGGGTCCAAAATTAAACTTTGTTTGATTCCATCAAAAATTGAATAATTGGGGTTCTTTGATACGCAAAATCTAACTGTGTATGTAGATTCTTAATTTTTGGTCCCGTTTTCAAATTGGTCTATATTAAAGTTCAAAGGGTCCAAAATTAAACTAAGTTTGATTTTAACAAAAATTGAATTCTTGGGCTTCTTTGATATGCTGAATCTAAACATGTACTTAGATTTTTTATTATGGGCCCAGTTTTCAAGTTGGTCCAAATCAGGATCCAAAATTATTATATTTAGTATTGTGCAATAGCAAGAAATTTTCAATTGCACAGTATTCAGCAATAGCAAGAAATCTTCAATTGCACAGTATTGTGCAATAGCAAGAAATTTTCAATTGCACTGTATTGTGCAATAGCAAGTATTTTCAATTGTACAGTATTGCGCAATAGCAAGAAATATCTAATTGCACAATATTGCGCAATAGCAAGAAATTTTCAATTGGAGTTATCTTTCTGTGTCCAGAATAGTAGTTGAATCAACTTAAATCATTGTTTTATACAATAAACAATGTATATTCACTTTAACTACCAACTGATAAATTAAAACAATCTTTACCATTCAGTGATAACAAGCCCTTTTTTGACATTTTAATATTTTATGATGTATTTAAATGAGTAGTTCAATTTTTCTCATTTCAGATTTCATAAATAAAAAGAAAGTTTCTTCAAACATTTTTTTGAGAGGATTAATATTCAACAGCATAGTGAATTGCTCAAAGGCACACAAAAATTAAGTTCATTAAACCACATTCATTCTGTGTCAGAAACCTAAACTGTCAACTAATTAATCACAATCCAAATTTAGAGCTGAATCCAGCTTGAATGTTGTGTCCATACTTGCCCCAACAGTTCAGGGTTCAACCTCTGCGGTCGTATAAAGCTGTGCCATTCGGAGCATCCGGTTTAATGTTGTTTTGTGTGTACTATTGTTTGTCTATTTGTTTTCTTTTATTATCCTTGGTGTTGTCAGTTTATTTTCGACTTATGAGTTTGACTGTCTCTCTGGAAACTTTCATCTCTCTTTCACTGTTCGTTCTAAGATTAAGGTTGGTTTAGTTTTGGTAGCTTGTAGAATATAAACCTTAAACATCATGGCCAACAGAAAATCAACGGTCCATAACGCACTACACAGAAAACTAATCATTCAGCAACATGGTCGAACCACACAAGAATTTGATCTAAATATGTGGTCCGGAAAGGTAAGAAGTTCCTGCTCATTTAGTGTCGATAGTCATGGAAGGTGACCAATGGATATACTTTGTATTGGTTGTGATCTATGACACTTAATGCCAAATCCTAAAACAGATATAAGAAGATGTGGTATGAGTGCAACTTTCAATCGAAGTAGCAATCTGTAAAAGTAAACAATTTCAAAAATCCAAAACTAGTACCGGTCAATTATTTATAAAAGAATGTTGCCCCGTTGAAACATTTATTATATGGAAAATTGTATCGTAAGCGCTCTCATCTTACCAAATTTTAATGAAACTTATATAATTGGTTTATATCAGCAAGGTCTTTTTAAGAATTCGATAATCAGTGCCGATCAATAATTTAAAAGTGCTATGCAACTTGGAAATATTAATTAAAATGAAAATCTCATTGCATTTGCTCTGAAAGGCTTTAATCATTTCTCTAAACTATTGTTTTAAAGTTCGACAAGCAAGTTTCTTTTAGTTATTTTCATTGCACCTTTGATAGATAAAATAGGTTCAACACAGGGTACATTTGCTCTCTCTTCTCTTATAATTATTATATATAGAATATTATCATAAGTTTGAATTATATGTTTATGAGTGCAATGAAAATATCGTTACTACTACTCATATATCTTTTTGATATTGTATTTTGTTGCAGGAATATAACTGTTTAAGAGAAGTGGATGAGAAGAAAAGATATTGCGGAAAATATATTCACATTGTATCATTGCAAAAACAAATTGTCAACTTTAAAATACATGACGTAGTTGACTCTTCGATAAAAGTATGGATAACAGCTTATCGACCAGACGAGATGAAGCTGTCATCAGATAGTATATTTCTTACTATTTATTAACTAGTATTTAACATTCCTTGGAAAATGCAAACTTTAATAGAATATGATTTTTTACTTATTTTTAAGGTTCAACTAAAGTCAAAATATAGGACACTTCATATAAATCTGAACTTTGCCTGCATTTTTCAACCTATAATGAATAAAGTCCTAAACTATGGGAACATATGTTCTTTTAAACATACTTAAAATATACACACTATGTAAATTGTAAATAAACTTGAAATTTATATGTTGTGGCCAAAGCGGTTCTTGGGGTGAATACTTTATTCTCCAAAAAATAAGGAAGCCTGCGAGGCGACTTAATTTGATTAAAATGGGTGTGGACGGATACTGTTTCATCTAATGCAGGGCAAGCCCATGTTGATTTTTTCAGAAAATGTAATGATTTTCGAGTTCAGGTAATTTAATGTATCTAGGTGAACGAATATCGAAGGTACAGTACAGAAATTGGGAAAATATGCCATTAAAACATATGGATTTGTCAAAAAAGCAAATCTCCTCAGCCTAGTATTTGATTGAATGTGTGAATAACAAATATATTTTTGTATTCCTTATATCGGGAACAATGGCAGAATATTCCAGTGTAATTGATAGAACAGACGAAAAAGCTAGAAAGTTAATTAATATGTTTTTTCCCGTTTGAATGGTTTTACACTAGTAATTTTGGGGCCCTTTATAGCTTGTTGTTCGGTGTGAGCCAAGGCTCCGTGTTGAAGGCCGTACTTTAACCTATAATGGTTTACTTTTTAAATTGTTATTTGTATGGAGAGTTGTCTCATTGGCACTCACACCACATCTTCCTATAGCTATTTGATACTTATTTTTACTAAGACATTATGAATTCATGACTAATGGGATAATTATAATATAATTACGATTACTTTCCATATATTTCAGATCCAAATGTAAATTCAGTCATTTTGTATACTTTTGTAACACTGCTATTGGTTATCTTGGGTATAGTTGGTGTGTTTCGGTGTCATAGAAGTCGACGCCAGAGAAGAAATACAACAGATCCAGTCAATTTGTCGTACCAGAATAATAATGTAGCGGCACAAAACCATTTGAGAACACCAACTAATTTGTCAGTTCGTTATGGAGTTGTTCCAAATGAATACGTTGATCTCGAAGGTGTAACTCATCACGAGCATAGGTCACGTAAGTAACATTTGACCGACGACAACATTTTTTTGTTCTAGCATCACAAAGTCACTTCCAATTACAACATAGATGATGATGATGTTTCGTTACAGACAATATAAAATTAAAGCAACTAATCAATTGGTCACTTTTATAATAAATGAACTGTCACACGTAGGCTGAGACTCTTAACTAGGTCATTCAAATGTCTAATTTTATAACAGTTTAAACTATATGGATAAAATATTTTCCCACAATGGTCACTATATATAAACTGCACAGCACATGGGCATGAGAGTATTGTGTCACATGGACTTGAGAGTATTGAGTATATATAATCGAAATGTAGAAAGTGTGTGAATATGCGCAATTGTCAACACTAAAAGATTATTTCTTTGAGGGCGCAGTCTGGAGTGAGGGGAATTTAAAGGGTTTACCGTCTAGTAAATATGCAGTTCTTCAAATGGGCTAAATTTGTTTAAGTATACAAAAAGTGCCCTCTAAACCATTAAAATTATATGTTAAAGGAATTCTTAAAGGAAGAAAATTAGATTTATAATCGAATTCTAGTTCTTTGCCGTTGCTTAAGTTACAAAATACTCGGAGTAATTTGCAGTGCAGTAAGTTTTCTGTAAATCAAACTGCATGTCATAGATGTCATCGCTTTGACCGATTGATGACTTTTGAACACCGGTATACTACTTTTTCCTTTATTGGTTAGATGTGTGCCGTCATTATCACTCTCAACCACTGGTTCAGTAAAGTCCTTATCAACTGGTAGAATGAGCAAAAAGTGATTCGGTATCCAATCAGTTTCTGTCATATCTAACGATGTTCTACTCCAAATGATAAAGACTGAACTTGTCGCTATCGGTAAGGTTCTTGGTTGTACACGTCTTCACATACATTTCGGTATATGCATTTCGGATAGCAGGAAAATATTTTTTCAATACAAACCAGTCCATAATTCTTCCAAATATCCATGTATTTATTGGATGTTGAAATGCGCATTGCCTCCTGCTGATATGTTCTTTTATTATCTGCTCATCTGAACTTCAAATTGGTTTCTCTAATATAATAGTCTTCTTTCGAGATCTAGTCCAGTTATAAAATAATTTGATTCTCATTTCAATAGCCTGACTGTCGTCACCATACACGACAACATTTGTGGAGCAGGATTTTCTTACCTCTCTGGAGCACCAGCGATCATCCCCAGTTTAAGTGGGGTTCGTGTTTTCTCAGTATTTAGTTTTCTATGTTGTAGTGGTTTTTTTTTATTATTTGTCTGTTGGTCTTCTTTTTTTAGCCATGTCGTTGTCAGTTTATTTTTGACTTAAAAGTTTGGATATTCCTCTGGTATCTTTCGCCTCTCTTTTACAACAGTTGGAAATATGGCTATTGTTTAATGGATGTTGTCTGGACTTAAATCCGTCGCAGATTGATCATCAGTCGACTTACATTCAAGTATAGAACGTTATTTTCCTTGAACATCTTCAATATTGGTTCACATTCATTGATCTTTGAACTCTTTGAAGTCGTTACAATGACATAGCTTTTCAACGACCTTTAAGTAATGGTTTCGATTGCTTTCTTTGGAATGTGGTATACTGCATACTGTAAATGTTTCCATGTCAACTTCAATTTCTTCTATACAGCATCGTTTTTTTTTGTCCTTGTCAGTTTCTTGCTCGCCTATACCGCTACTTGTAACATCTTTTCTCCCCTTACCGAAAAAATCAGCCTCCTGCAAATAGTTGCTGCAGGTCTGCTGCGAACTTGCTACAGACTTGCAGCGAACACAGAGTCTGTGTTTGCAGCGTATTTGCTAGTCTGCTGCAAACAATTTACCATGCAAATGAGTGTTTGCTGCAGACCTGCTGCAAACATTTATATGCAAATGAGTGTTTGCTGCAGACCTGCTGCAAACATTTTTATGCAAATTAATCTTTCTCCTGCGTGTTTGCAGCAGACCTGCTGCAAACATTTTTATGCAAATTAATCTTTCTCCTGCGTGTTTGCAGCAGACCTGCTGCGTGTTTGCTGCAGACCTGCTGCAAACATTTATATTCAAATTAAATTTTTCTTCTGCGTGTTTGCTGCAAACTTGCAGGAACTACATAAATGATTATACAATACTAACCAATTAAACCATGTTGTGTATACACATCACATTATCTTTATTACACAGTAAATTCTGAAAAGTTTGGTTACATACATACATACAATAATTCGAATAATTTATCATTTGCATAATTATTATAGCAAAGGTTTATTCCTTTAAAAAATAATTTAAAGATTTCTTGTTGTTCAAGTAAGTGCTAAATTGAATTGCATGCATATCTAAAATACGAAAAAAGGTTTATTTGAAGTTTATTTTGTGCATATATACTGCTTTTTAATTTTTATTTTGTGCATATATACTGCTTTTTAATTAATACTTTCACATAATTCAACTTGAATTATAACAACACAATATATTAAAATAATCTCCAAACATTCTTGAGTGTACTGTATAGTTGTTACATGTTTGAAAATGTTTTTCAAAACTTCATGCAGGTATTTATTGAGGGGACGAATTTCATATATTTACACGTCTATGAAGAATCAATACTTACAACAAATGTCTTTGAAAACTTTTCTTTTAATTTCCAACCTAAAATACTCCCTGAATACTAATACATTGTATGATAACATGACTCAAACACCTTCAACATTTTCAAATTTCAAATCTGTATCTTCCAGAAAGTTACCAATGGGCATGCTCATTCGTTTTATGTAATTCTTGCAATGTTCTTGCAAACATATAGAATTGTCAAAGATTCCTGCAATCTAGCTGCGAACATCCCTTAAATTCTAGAGTTTCCTGCAATCTTACTGCAAACATAAAAGTTTCTGCAAACTTGCCGCAAGCTTGCAGCAAAAAGCTGCAATGTTTGCAGGAGGTTCGCAGCTAGCTGCAAACTTCTGAACATTATTCAAAGGGTTCCTGCAAGCTTTTTGTTTGCAGCAGACCTGCAGCAAGTATGCTGCAGACCTGCTGCAAACATTTCATTCTGTACGGGTAGTTCTTCTGTTTGATAATCAAGTTTAGTTTCATTAACCTGTGATGCTTTGTTTTAGAGGTATTTTCATTTCTGAGTGAAGTTTTCACATCATTCAATGTTCTTTCTTTGAATTCGTGGCCTTTACATAGTGGTACCTCCTTAAAGCCTCAGATGTAGCTAACGTCTGAATAAGATAGTGGAGAAAGTTGTAGTTTAAATTTGATGGTTTTGCCTGGTATTTGGTATTGCTGATATCTTCTTAAAGTATTCATTATACTGGTCCATCAATTGTTTGAGTTATTTTTGATCAGTTAAATAAAGGGTGACATTGGTTCCTAATTTGTCTAAAACTTCTTTAAATTTTGCTGCACCTTATATATCCTTGGTCTCGTGTCTGCCTTTTTTTTAGGCTGTCCGTTATATATGTTGTATAACGTAATCAAAGTTATACTACATATACATGTATATGTAGTATAACGTAATCAGAGATCTATGTTTAATTAGATTGTATGTAAGGTTATTTGGGGCTGAGAATTTTTTCATCAACTAATTTTGCCTAAATAGTTTTTGACAAAGTCAATATGAATCATGCTCTCATTATCATTCGATTCTTGTTTGAATTGTTTATTATACTCAAACAGGTTTTGAATATTGAAGTGCTTTATGATTTAATGTATTTACAATGTCATGTAAAGCTGTCATTAAACTTCCTTTTTCTGCTATTTCTTTAAAAGTGTGATCTCTTTCTCTTCTCCTGTCTTGAATGCTCTATATCACAAATATCCACTGGTGCCATGTAACCATTATGTTTTCTGTTATCGTCTTCAACTCTTGTTAACAGTTTCTTCTGATTACAGCATTGCTTGCACATACAATACACACAATAATTGTACAAAAAAAGGTCTGGCAAATTGTTGTCTATTATATTTGTTGCTGTTGGGCTATTTGAGAAATATCTCTATTTTCACATAGTTTGCAAAGGCATGTTTTTCTATCTTTTTCTGATGATGCAACAATCCAAAAGGGCCGCAGGCGACACAACACGGGCTAACTGATTTTGTTGTGCTCATTTTCTGCAATATACTTGTGATTAAGATTTTTCACTGCATCCGACTACAACCTCTATCGTTTATCACCCTGTTACGAGTAACAATCGACACTGATATTAATCTTGAAACATCATTTCTTTGCAAGCACATCACTACTTTTGTCTGTAAACGAGTGGTGAAGGAGCCTTTGTTATTTCTGATCTTCTTTCTAAAATACGAACCTAATGTCTTGAATGCTCTGGTTATTAGCTTGAAGAAACTGTCAACTTAAAAGTGAAACCATGTATTTTTGTCCTTCCATTCTGTCTCTTTTCATCTGAGCTAACATTGTATGATGAAATAGAGGAGTACGACTTATTGTTGTTCAGATGTCTTGTCTTTTTTTCTTGGTGTGCATTCTTCCCCTGGCATTGTTGTAGGCACTTTCACTTTTAATTTACTCTTTCTTAACTTTTTTCTGAAGAACATTGATTGTAAGTGTCTTCCTAACATTAGGTAGCCTTATCTTTGTGGAACTCTGAAATATGTTGTCTCGTTTTGTTCTTGGGGTGTTTTTATATCCCCACGGTCACCAGAGTGGCATTATGTGTTACCATTATCGGTACGTACGTACGACCCAAAAATTAGTTTCCATTCTCTAACTTTAGTTCGTCTCAACCAAATGTTATGAAGCTTATACTCAACGGTTATTACTAGGTAGAACATGTCAAGTTCGGATTTCTGTGGCCTCATTTTTACTGTTTTAGAGTTATGTCCCTTTCTAACGTTATATGCAAGTGGATGCATTATCTGTGTCCAATAAACACAATCAGCATTTATCTAATTTTTATATTTTTTTCTTACAGGTTTTGTTTTTGTTGTCTCCATCTTCTTTTCGTGGTCCGCTTTTCTCTTTCCGACATTTGTGCAATATTTTTTTCTTTTTCCAGGTGCAAGGTCACTTATCTTTTTGTCTTTTCTGTTTTTAAAGACTGGTTCCTCTTTTCAGAGTTACCGATAATGTAAACGTATGAGCGGTGGGTAAGCCTACATACCCGAAAATTTATGGAAGGGGTTCAAAGGTGTGAACATGAATTCCTTTCTGTTACCATTTTTTATTTTTAATCTTAAAAAACAGCATAGGACAACGTGGTTTTTGAATTTTGAACATTTAAATTATATTATTTTATTTATTGGAAAAAAATTAAGAAATGCTGTTGCATTCGAAGTTTTTTAATGCGTTATACGCTAGTAAATATTGACAATTTGCATTTACACAAAAGAAAGTTGAACTAAACAATAGGCTTGGGTGAAGGCAGTTGGACAGTTTGTTTGTTTTTGACACGTATACTGTTGTGCCTTTTTACGCATGCGAGTCATAAAACGAGATATAGTTATGCAATTTTTAAAAGTGCATCTCTTGGTTGCTTTAATGTGCAGATTTGTTATAATTACCAATTTGAAAATAATCGTAAGACACACACACCGTGGCATATTTATACAATACTGTTAACACGAGTTTATTTTTTACAGACGAATCGTCTAGTATCCCGTCGCCTGTGCAATCGGAGACTGATCAACAACCACCAGATCATGATATGTACGTGGAATTATCTGTAGATCTAAATAGTGACACTAGGCGTGGTGCAGCTGCTTACCAGACAATATGGGACTGACAAGAAAATACTATATTGATTCAAATTACAAAGGATCAAAATATTAGACAGACGTTACTGTTTGAATGGAAAGATGGGATTCTAAAGACACTTATAATAATAATTATATCTAGATTGATATATAAAGCAGATGAAGGTATTACAGAGTCGAGTACGATTTTTACTCTCGAAAAAAAAGACGATTGAGTTCAGATATGTCTTACAATCAACAGATCAGAATTTGTCACTAGATGAGTCTGGTAACACTGGTAAACAAGAGTACATTTACCACTGAAACCTGACATACCGGTAGTATGTGTTATTGTAAATAGTTTTATACGCGATGAATGATTGTATATAAAGACTACTTCAGTTTGGATGTCAGCAGAAGAATTGCAAATGTATGTTTTCTAAAGGATTCATTTATTTTGAAATTAAAATTGCATGAAAGTGTGGTCAATTATTTCTCAGTTTCTAAAGCATATTATCGACAACACAATTGTTGTGTGAAGTGGATTGACACTTCAAAAGACAATTAGTTTTCCGACGGGTACTAATTATGTGCTCCATGAAATTGACCTGTATGAAGCAGAATTCATACAGAAGATTATCAGGCATAAAAAAGTCATCTTCCTAAAAAATAATTTAATTCACTTTTAGATATATTAATGATTTTCTGTCACCCAATAACCCTCATTCCAAAAACTTAAAATTAACCAATGGACCATGACAATAAGGTCAAGGTCAGATGGTCCGAGTACACAGTTATTTCGTAGTGCATTTCCTTTAGACAATAAATGAAAATTAAAAAAATCCCACCTGCGCTTTCTCAATAATATTTTTACAGTGTGTTGTAGCTACTTTTGGGACAAATTATATCAAAATTATAGAAAACTTTATCACCTCTAACTCAAAATATGGACAATTTTATGTTAAGGGGGTCTTGAAATCTTTTGACAGCTTCCGAAGTGCTAATTTTTGACCTTTTTCAGCTAGACCTAATCACTACTTTACATTAATATTTATGATCCAATTTTTTTTACAGTGTCATTTCAACCCCCAACTTGCTATATGAGGCATAAAACATGGAGAAATAAATTTGGAAGGGGTATAACAAAAATTGGCAAGTAACACACTGTCCACACTAAGGACTATATTCGTGGACAACGAAAATCAAAGGACGATAACTGTGTACTCGGACGATAACTGTGTACTCGGACCAGATGAAACCTACCACATACACATGTACATCTTCCAATCATTACATAGACCAAGTACAGTTAACCTACTGCTTTAAGAATTTGAAAAACTGACCAAAACACAAAATCTGAACATTGACCAATTGACCAAGAAAATGCGGTCAACGTCAGACGAGACCTGCCATACAGACATGTACACCTTACAATCATTCACTACACCCATTATAGTCCACCCTTCTGCTTATCGTATTTGAAAATCACACCATCACACTAAAACTTAACATTCATCAATGGACCATGAAAATGAATTCAAGGTCAGATGAAACTTGCACGACTGACATGTACCCTTGCAATCATTCTATTCACCACCTAAAGTTGACATACTGTTGATAGTATTTGATTAAAATGAGGTCGAGGTCAGGTGAGTGTTGTCTGGTGGACATGTAGACATTGCAAGGAACTCATTTACCAAATTCTTTACTTCTATTACTCATAATTAATGAGGAATTAACATGACAAAAAATCTTTTTTTTATCAAAGAGTCACTAAACCAGGAACATGAGGTCAAGGATAATGGACATATGACAGACGGAAACTTCGTAACATAAGGTATTTGCATACAAGCTATAAATCATCCAAGTCTTCTACCTTCTGAATATAAAGCTTCATACAAAAAGTTTAAATTAAGCTGTTGCCCCAATACCTTAGTCTCTCATGAAGGTAGCAGGCCAGACAAAAAACATACTCAGCCTGTCTTACCCTGGTAAGTGGTTAAAACCATTCTGTTAAAATTTCAACTTATTTGAAAAAGTGGTCTAGAAGCCAAAAGTAAGTGGGGCAGACTGACAGATTTCTATATACCCTGGACTAAAGGGGGTATTATAACTGGAGAATTCTTGAAACATATCTCGGTTTTGTTTATCTAGAATTGGTGATCACTAAGTCTGTATAGATTCCCTCTATCTTCTTAATATATAAGGTTTAGATTAAACACAACAGAGGTTAAACAAAAATCCTCATTATAAACTATAACCGTTATAACGGCAATCACTTCTTTAAAAACAGTCCACTAATTATATTGACCAAATTTGACTCGTAGATCTTGCCTGCTGATAATTTTTGTGATTAAAAGTGTCAATTTCTCTATTATAATGTTATTGTATAAGGTAATTTAAAAGAAATAGTAAATAATTGTCATTAAAGTGCAGCAAATAGTACTCCAATAAGGAGGTGTCAGACAATTTCCACCATATTGTCATAAATGTAGTTTTTGTCTTGCTGATAATTTTTGCTGATTTTAATCTTTATCTCTCTATTTTCATTTTTAAGATGCATGGCAAAAAACACAAAAAATTGGTAAAAATCGATATCAAAGGGCAATGACAAGGAGTCTACTGACAATTTCTACCATACTAAATTATTTGTAAAACTTTTCTTGATCATTTTTGCAATGTAAATTTTCTCCATCTATTATAATTATCAAAATCGTAAAACAAAGAGTAATATTTGTCAATTAAGGGCAACTACTACAGTATAAAGTTGTCTGAAATTTTTTATGTATACAGACAACTAATTAACATAATAATAGACAAAACTTCTATTTTACCCCCAATGTGTTTTTTTTAACCATGACAGCCGTCTTGGTTGGAAGACTTGGTCATCAGACATATTTTTGAAATGATGAGTCTTATGTAGACGAAACGCGCGTCTGGCGTACTAAATTATAATCCTGGTACCTTTGATAACTATTTGAAACAACATACCCCAATGATGATTGAGTCCAAAGTTGGTTAAATTTGACCAGGTAATTTCAGAGAAGATTTTTGTAAAAGTTAATTCACAACAATGAAGAGGGAAGATGGATGCCAAGTGACAAGAAAGACTCAGTCGAACCATTGGGCAAGGTGAGCTAAAAATATTTGAAAAAGCAACATGAATGCAAAAACAGTGATAGATGATGTTGGACCAGTGAAATTTGACAGGTGTGCATGTACCTGGAAAGTTTAGCTGACATCTTCTCTAATCTAAAAATCAAATTATAAAACAGATTGTTTATTTATGACAATTTCCATATATATCATATATATTTGTTTTTATGTAAAAAAAAATATTACCAATATTGCATTTTTTATTTACATAAAAATCTGTCCTGACAGATGATGATTACAAAACAATGTTGCTGTAAAGTATATAAAATGAGAATTATTCCATATATGTTCAATATCTCAGATCTTGTAATTTTGTTTCTGAAATGAGGCATATTTGAGTTACATATATGTACATGCTCTAAAACAAAAATTCATCATTTAGTGTTTTGCTCATTTACAACTGCACATCTCATCAAACTCAACAATCTGGTACAAAATGTATTCACAATATTAAACAACACATCTTTATGTCTTCTCCTCATTCTCCAAGTTTAATATGAAATCCCACTCCTCTACAAATATAAAAATATTTTCATTTAACTTTAGGGTTACAAAATTGCTAAGCAGTAGTGAAATGTCCCCCATGACTATGTAAATTGTAAATGGGGAATTATGTCTACTGTATAGCACTGAACAATTTGAAGCATAGGAACATTTTATGATTAAATCAGTGTACATGCATACATTGAACAGATTGAAAATATATAATTGATATTGAATAAATAGAACATTACATGCAGTTTTGTGAGTAACACATTACAACTCAATGCTGTGGAGCTGCTGACATAATGAAAAGTCATTATGTTGTATAGTTGTTGAGAAAAATGAGACAAAAATACTTGATATACAAACATACTGATAGAGAGATTGCAATATAACTACAGTATAATAAGGTTGCGAGAATAGCACAACAAATATTCCTACCAATTAGGTAGTTTTTTCACTCAATAGTTTCTCCGGATTGATGTTTTGAATGGACAAGAAACAGAGGGATGGACAGAGTCTTTTGCTGTATTCTCTGTGGTATTTACAGGGCATGGGACGAAAAGTCAATATACTAAAGAAAACATGTTAATTCATTATCTGATAGCATAAATCTATATAAAATGAATGGATTTACCCAGTTTTTTACACTCTAAGAATCTAATTTAAGTCTGATTTCACTCAAATTGACAGTCCCAAAAAAAATTATACTTGAACTCTTCATTCATACATAGTTTAATTTAAATATCACTTTTGAGATTGGACCTTTTCTTGCAAACAGACAATCACAATAGATTCTTTATTTCAGTCTAAAGTTAAGAAAAGTTTTGATATAAATAATACAGATTTCAAAATTACAAGCCTGAAATATGTAAGGTACGTCCTGTAATGTATGTGAATACTTAAAATAATAAAAGTTTAACCATCTGTAATTTTATGACAAAAACAAAAAGATGAAAATATCTACAAATATCCTACACATGAAGTTTTTGAATGAAGGCTTAAAATATCCAGATTCCACACACACCCCTAAACCAGGTCACACTAAAAATGACTAAATCAACACATCAGTTTATAATACTAGTACAATACCTTGAGTAACAGGTTGTACAGACAACCTTGCCCTTGTAAATAACGCCATATTTTTCAGTGTCCCACCATCAGCCTTGTGACTAAGATGTAGTGATTTAAGTTCTGATAATGGTATAAATCTTTTCAGCATCCTGTCAAACTTTACATCCACCATGAACCACTTTGGAGCATCTTTCTTTGAACTTCTGAAGGAGAAAAACAAAAATTATCAGAACTAGAGGCTCTTAGGAGCCGATGTTGCTCACCTTGGTGTATGTGCATATTTCAAATGTTTGGCTTTGAGCGTTCCTAATGAAGGTTAATCCAGAAAAGCGCTTCGGACACAAGAAATTATTAAATGTGTTGTTTACAATTTTTCAACAAGGACATTCTCAAACATTGTGGATAAGAATAGAATTCATGACAGTTTAGATGATCTTGTATTGCTCATCATTTAGCCTGTTCAGTTTCTCTCTAACTTCTTTAGTTTTTGCTCAAAACACAAATAGGATAAACAAAATCCCCCCCCCCCCCCCCCCCCAATACAAGTAAGTCTGGAAAAGCCCTAACCAAAAAACCGCAAAATTTTCTTAAAATTACCAATTCAGGGGCAGAAACTCTACAACAAGGTTGTCTGATGTGAGTGAAAATTTAATGGCAGATAGATCTTGGCCTAACATGCCTAATAAACATCTTAACCCCATGCTCTCAATGATTTAGTTTCAGAGATATTTAAGCTAAACTGCATTTTAACCCTATGTTCCATTTCAAATCCCTCGAGTCAAAAATGCTGGTTTTCTGTTGTTAAGAAAATTTGTTAACAAGTAGCCAAAAGTATTTTTTTTAGCAACTTAATCTGTTTATTGTCTTAGGAACAAAAATTACATACAACTGAACAGAAACCTTGCCAAAAATATAAACAAATGACAAGCTGTATTTGCACTTTCGGATCTGAAAGTGAATAATGAGCCAAAAAGTTTGAACAACAAGGAAACTATATGGCTCAAACAGTACTTTATTAAATAGTATTGAAAATATTTCTCAACCAATATTTACCTATCATAATGAGGATCTTTAGAGTCAAACTGTGTGTGGTCTACGTAACTTTCTTTCACTATCTGAAATAGATAAGATGCTATGTGTATCAACTTGTTTAGATACATGGAGGAAATTTTAGTACCTCTATTTTTTGCAATTAACCTAAGAATATTTTAACTATTTTAATACTAGTGAATATACTGCAATGTCTTTGCTAGTTCTTTTGATCATGATTGAATTTTATGATAAAAGTCTTTTAGATTAAGGTTTGCCTACATTTATCACTAAACTTAACATTAAAATAATCCATAGAAAATGAAATGAAATACACATTCTAATTTTGTTAGATGAAAATGTATAACTTCAAATTATTTTCTACAACAAATATAATCGACATATACTAGAGAAAGATTCTAAAATAAAAACATAACATTTTTTATGATTGATCAATGAAATCAGGTCAAAGACAGGTGAACACTATCTGGTAGACATGTATACCTAGCCAGGATTTCAAATACTAAATATACTTGTCTTACATATCATACCCGTAGCCAGGGGGGTTCGCGGGTTTCGGACGAACCCCCCCTTGAAATCAAATAAGCACTTTTAAAGTCAACGTGTTATTCAAATTGTGACTGTTAAAGTCGAGTTCATGAGTTCAACGAACCCCCCCCCCCCTTGGAAATTTCTGGCTACGGGCCTGCATATCTCAGTCATAATAAGTGAGCAAATTCTGCTATTTATAAAAATCTATGCATATTTAGTTGTATAAAGCAGCTGCTGAACCATTTAAAATAAATGGGGTCAAGGATGATAGACATTGGGAACTAACATTTTTTTTAATAATATGATCTGATTAAAACATGAGACATTTTTAAATTTACCAATTAACTTGCAAATGGCTATTTTTATGACAATTCCCAACATTGTAATCTATTTAATATCTTTTACCTTGCAAATTCCAGCTATTCCAGGCTCTTTACAATTACTGTGATAGAAAAACACCTTATGTCCTATCTTCATCTGATCTCTCATAAAGTTCCTGGCCTGAAATGAAATGTCATTTTTGTTTTCAATTATACTGAAACTTACAATCAATAACTCTTTAACCACTTTTACATATATATTACAGTATTGGTCAAAATATACAACAAACTTTATTCAGAACCATATTTAGAGCTGATTAAGAGCTTGACCAACAGTTAACATCTGCATGATTAATGTTAGACTAACTGTTTACTAAGTTGTCTATAGTTTTTGATATAAGGGTCGTTTTCAAAAAATGTGGATATTTCAGTTGTGAAATAACAATACAAAAAAATATTCAATTTTCAACTTTAATATATGAAATTGAATAGTTTAACAACAATACAACCTGAAATAAAAATATGCAACCTTAAATGCTACTACAAAAATATTTAAAAAAATAACATAGACACAAGTATGGGACATATGTCAACTACATAACGGATTTAGTTTCGGTCCCTAATTTTTTTTTAATAATATTTACATTTTGCTTGATATATATTTCCATAAAAATCATCACACTTTTTTCAAAACAGTTAAACATGTTAAAATAACACTTTTTAGAAACATATTTTAAAGTGAATTTAATTCAGCATTGTCAACTACATAACGCTTTTTGTCAACTACATAACGATTCACTGTGTTATGTAGTTGACCTATTTGTGGTTTTTGGATGTTTTTCCTGACCCTAATACTACCAGATAAATGGTTTTTATTGAATTAGAGTCAGTATTATAGATTTTGAATGATTTATGTAAAAAAAAATATTTATGCCAAAATTTATCAATGTTTTTGCCGTTACAAAGTTGACATAGAATAAAATTACGGAGTAATTTGTACTCACCAAAACTAATCTATAATGAAATTAATCAATGATGTCATCCTGTAACTTTAAGCACGTCATCAGAGGATGAAGAGTAAGTAGAGAGCACTTCCTTAGTTACAAGGGATATAATCAGTTGTTTATTGGCAACATTATTTCATTTGTGTTATGTAGTTGACATTTTTTTAAGTACGAAATGAAAAGTAAAAAAAAATGCTAATAAAATCTAATAATTCCCTGTATTTGTGTATACATACCTGCAGTCATACCTATATATTTATAATAACAAAAGAAAAATAATAATTTCCGCTGGGTATTAAAACCAGCATTTAAAAAAGACTAGTTTTTCAATTTCGTACAAGCAATTTTGGGGTTTTTGGACCCTTTGAAACCCACTGGAAGCAATTTCTGTAGCTAAATGTCATATTGAATTTGCTGGAACTTGTTACACACACCAAAAACTAAATTGTGTATCTAAAAATTGGATAAAAATATTTTCACTTTTTTAGAAATATTGATTGTACAAGAAAATCCACATTTTTTGAAAAAGGCCCTTAAATGGTACTTCAGTGGATAGTTGTCTCATTAGTATACATACCACACCTCCTTACTTTATTGTCTGCTGTGTATATCTATCAATTCAAGGTTGCCACTTTATTTCAGACATGAAGTTCAAAGTTTTTTCCAAGGTCATCAGTAGTTATCATGGACAGTGGTTCTTGCATCTTGGTTGAAATTGAGCTTGATAAATATTATTGCAAAACATTTCAAGACCATTTGCATCCAGCGTAATTAATCAAGAGAATGAATTCATCTCTATCAAGTCCCCCCTCTCCCCATTCTTGTATTGTTGCACAAATTGCACTCATGAGTACATGTTTATATACCCATACTAATTTTGATAGGACTAATCAACAAGCACAAGGGAGGTAATTCAATTAATTTTTTAACCTTCACTATTTTAGCTTCCAAGAATTTTCTAAGGAAATTTTTCGTTTTTTCATCTGTTCTTGGCCAGGATCACCTCATATGCATGTCCATGTGACATAATAATATTTATCATGTGGTGTCAAAGTACTATTGTTTCTTCCCTTTTGGAATATATGGGTTGTCTTCATTTGATATTGTCCTTTAGATTTTACGATGTAGATTCTTTCAACACATATTGCTAATTATTTTTAAATTTTTAAAAGCTCATGATAACTTACCTGATAATTTCTTACACCATCCCAGCAATCTGTTTGATTCTTACACTTCTTTAAATCTTCAATGCCAAACTGAAAATTAATTCAACTTTTTATTTTATTTTTAATGTAAATTATTTCTACTAAATAAAATAAATAATTGATTCAATAATTGTTTGCTCATGCATATAGCTAAAATTATACTTTTTATATCTTTTCATTAATGTCTGTTCTATTGGCTCTCCAAGGCAGATTACAGACCTTGTTTTATTGTTGTTTAATTGTACCAGGGTTTTTGGTTAGATTACTGCCTAACTTGACAGCTTTTTCAAAGAGCTCAATTTTATTTTCAGATATATACATAAAGATAGAGATTTTGTACCCAAAGCTGAACAATATTTGCATACAAATCTTGGCCCTAATATATTACAGCATTACAGATTGAGATTAAAGAAGAGGGAAAGTTGAGAACTAAAAAAGTTACATTTAAACCACAACATTTTAGTGTGCCTATCCCAAGTCAGGAATCTATTCATAGTGTGTTAATTTACGTTTTTTGATTGAGTTAACCCTGCCAATTTATATTTTATCGTGTGTTTTTCTATGTTGGGGTGTTATGCTATGGTTTCAGAAAAAGGGAGAAGGTTTGGTACCATTAAAACGTTTAATTCCGCTGCAAATGTTTGCACCTGACCTAAGTCAGGAATCTGTTGTACAGTAGTTGTCGTTTGTTTATGTAATTTATACGTGTTTCTCATTTTTTATTTAGACTAGACCGTTGGTTTTCCCATTTGAATGGTTTTACACTAGTAATTTTGGGGCCCTTTATAGCGTGTTGTTCGGTGTGTGAGCCAAGGCTCTGTGTTGAAGGCCGTACATTTACCTATAATGGTTTACTTTTATAAATTGTTATTTGGATGGAGAGTTGTCTCATTGGCACTCACACCACATCTTCCTATATCTATTGGTGGCCTATTTCATGTGCCCGACGTTCTCAATGATGCATACTACACATCTCTGTTTTTTATTACACATTTCAAACCTTTAAATCCACACCATTTTCAAATCTACTCTCTGGTTCAGACTTCATTATCCAATGAGAGTAAGATTGTACTGCTGATTTTTTTTCTTCAACTTTTGCTGGCAAATCATTTTCATTCTCTCGTTTTCTCTTACGACTGGATGTTTTTGGACCTTTGGCATCTGAATATAAATAGACAGACATATTGTGTGTTAAAATGAAAAGATTATTTTCAGTTACATAAAGGCAAACTGTCTAAGAATAAATGTCTGCAAAGAACAGAATATGACTCCACATATTACATGTCTACCTCCACTATGGCTATGACCCAAAATCAAGCATATACTGGTTTTGTATAAACTTGCTTGTAATTTAGCTGCTCTGTTGTCTGTATGACAAATTATGTCTTTGACATAATTCTTTGTAATAATAAAATACTAGAGGTCCTGTGTCCTTTACCTGACTCTACTATGGTTTTGGAAATCATGTAAAAATAGATAAAATTATAAAATATCCAAATAATGATTGCTGCCAAATTTAGTTTAATATTGTTCATGTAATTTAATGATCAAAGTGCTTAAATTCACAGAAGGGTAAAGACTGCATTAATTTATCAGTGGGATTTGATTCAACTACAATTCTGGACAAAGGGGGAGATAACTCCAAATTTTAAAGATGACTTTAACGATGACATCATTTATTTTTTTAGAAACAGATATTAGATTCCTGCACCTCGCAAAAGTTGTGTAATTTTCTTGCCAGGTGCATGATTGTTTTGTGGCTTGAATATCTGAGTATATATTACATTATGTAATGTCATTGATAAAGTTCTGGATAGAATGTAATGATCAATGCACTATATTTTAAGTACCAAAAAGGTAGTGATGAATAAGCCTTGGAAGATTTAGATGTTAGTCAGTAACATAGGGTTTTGATTGCATTTCATGCAACCATTACCCAAAAAATCCAGGTGGTCATCTATAACAGTAAAGGCATTTGTTTGTATTTCCCTCAGAGTACATTGTTAAACTAAGTCGCAAGTTCCCTGCTTGCGGAAATCTTGGATGATGGATCAGCTTCAAAGTAACACATGTAACAACACTTGGTCAGCACCTCATAAGGAACAGTCATGCTATGTTCGGTTTCATTCCATTTGGTGGTTCCCTTATGGAAGACATTTGAATGTATTGTCCATATTCATTGATATATAAGGTCCTATGTTAAACTAAATCCCCCGTTAGCAGCCATCTTAAATGATGGATCGGCTTCAAATGACACATGATCAGCACCTCATAAGGAACATTCATGTCGTGTTTGATTTCATTCCATTCAGTCATTTGACAGTGATTCTTTAAAAGCATATGCATTTCCTATAGGGTCCCATGTTAAACTAAGTGCCTGCTGGCGGCCATCTTGGATGACAAATCTGCTTCAAAGTAACAGCACTTGATCAGCAACTCATAAGGAACATTCATGCCATGTTGGTTCCATTCTATTCAGTGGTTCTCTAGAAGAAGTTCAATATACGTAAATAGTTAATGACGACGAAGATGGACAACGAAGGTCAAGTGATGAGGATAGCTTACTTGGCCCTTAAACAATGATAAATATGTAAAATATCATAGTGATCATAGTAATAAAACTAAAATTAATATGAGGTGTTTTTTTCATATATTAAAATAGATGAATAGAGTGGAAAGTTTTACACATAATTAATTTTTCTCTTTCTTTTATTTATAAAGGTATTCAGGTCTTATATTCATAAAGTTATTCAGGTAAAAAATGTACCTTTATATAATTACCTATAATGGTTTACTTTTATCATGTTCATAAATTGTGACTTGGATGGAGAGCTGTCTCATTGGCACTCATACCATATCTTCCGATATCTATGAATATATACATGTATATTGCTATTTGATAGTGAGACAAGAATAACAGATATTGGTGAAAAAGTAAGAGACCTTTGTCATATTTATCTATTGTTTTTGTTCCGTTATTGTAGCTAGGACCTCAAAGTAAATAACGAAGAAATTGGATTTGGTATCAGCAGGGATTTGTATAGTAACTATACAAATGATCATTGGTACCAGCCCAGGTTTGAAAAATCAGCATCTGTATTTCCACTTCTGAATATGGATCGGTATGTCACAGATTTCTTTCAGCTATTGTGTGACGGGTTGGTCTGCACTTAAATTAGTCGCGCTTGCTGAGGAGTGCTGAATTAAGCTCCTCTCTCAACGCACCCACTGAGTACTCTAGACGGTTCCAGTCTACTGCAATGCACATATAGATGGAGTTTTTGAAATGGTCGGTCTTGCTATAAGGAACTATGATCGCTCATTTGTTGGTCTTTACTGTTCTTAGTAACAAAGTTATTATAAGTTGTTCCCCTAGTTTGTCATTTAGGTCTATGAAATTTTATAAGATTGTCTGGAGGAAGCGCATGTATATTCCCCTCAAACACTTTAAAAAGCAAAAGCAGTCGTTGTTGATGTCATCTTGAATGTAGAGAGGGAAGCAGAAATTATGAGAGCATTGTTGTCATCTATCCTTCATCCCTTGATTTGTAGTCTTTGGTAATTAATCTAGCCCCTCTCTTTTGTATGGATTCCAATTTGTTGATGTCTTTTGGGGTATATGGGTCCCAAATCAGGCCAGTAGCTCCCTATACGCTAACACGCAGTTGCATTCACATCTATTCGGCATGCAAAAAAAAATTGCAAAATAAAAATTTATAAATTGAATGTTAAAGGCAACACCTTTGTTGTCACTTTTTTAATTGATGAAGTATCATTAAATAACGGCATTTGGTTTCAAAATAAAAGTTTTATTGGAGATAATGACAAAATCGGACAGTAACTTGTATCTTTTACAAGATTTGAATTTGTAATACTCAGTCTATTAGACATGTAGTTTTGGAGCACATTTTACAGTGTACGGTTCATCAGTTTGGAATGAGATGTACCAATCCGCATTGGAATTATCAGAAACCTTCGATATCGTTGAAAATATGCCGAGGCGATGTGGTCGACAGACGACCGGAGCCAATCACCCTGCAAACACGCCAATACAGTATTGGAAAGTCTCATTGTTATTTGCATTCATGGACCATATGAAATGGGAACTGGAGAGGGGAGTCGGTGTCTAGTATTGAACAGATATATCATGTTGAGGAGGGGTATTTGCGAAAAATACCAGTCAAGATCATGTTAAATTTTCACGAGCTGTAAGGCGAGGGAAATTCATTCTCAAGACTGGTATTTTTCGCAAATACCCCTCAAACATGCTATATCTGTTTAATTACACTGAATGTTAACGTTCAAAAACGCATTGATGATCGTGACGTTACAAGCGTCCAGTCGGCAAATACCACGTCAGAGAGGGTAAAAAAAGTATATCCTTTTTGCATATATCCCGGCGGCGTTAAAAAATGAAAGATATCTATTTGATAATAGTTAATTGGTGAAAAATACACTGGCTATTAACCAATCAAAACCCAGGATTCTTACATAAGGTGTAGTTATATCAGAAAATCGCTTCTTTGCACTGTATCTGCTACATGTACATCGTGTAGTAGGAAATATCACATAAGAACAAATCTCAACATTGTCTGAGACATACGAAACTGACCTGGCATGTAATTTTGATGAATTCAATCAGGAGGTTGCTCGATGCCGAACACGTACGCTGGTTTATAACATCTCGTGAGTGCTACCATGAAGATCTATCAGTGTACTACGTGTGTTGAAAACAAATGGACAATCAACAATAAACAACGACAGTTACTAGCATTACTGCATATTCATCAGGATTTCAGTGTGAATATTGACAAAGTAATAGAGAAGTTTGTTTCTGCCTAAACCCAAAGAGCAGATTTTGGACAATTTTGAGTAAATTCAGTATTCCAAATATGTGTTGTTTATGTATTGATACTCTATTCAGAAGATTTATTAATAGTTTTACATTCATAATTTTTTTATAAGTCCTATATACATATAATAGCTCCTCTTTTAACTGTCCAATGACCGAAAACCGAAAAAAAACGTTCAGCGGTAGTGCTTGCTCATCCTTTCATTCTAGCTACGCCCCTGCAAATAATTGATCCATTCTCCATAATAGATCTGAGTTTATATATATATATTGCTGTTTTCTAGCATTCACTAGTGTTCTAAGGAAGCCTAGAGTGGAAATGGCTTCGTTGCATGTGTTTGTTGATTGTTCCTGCCATGTAAGATCTTCTTGTATTTGTAGCCCAAGCTTAAGGTAAGGGTAGGATGACACTTGTTCGAGTCTGTGGTTATTTACAAATGTAGGTTGTAGAACCGTTGGCTTTTACTTTTCAGGCTAAGCTCAGAGCATTTTTTTGGTGTTAAAGCACATACACCAGTCACCTACCCAATTTTCCATTGATATTAGGTCCTCTTGTAGTTTGTTGTGGTAATTATGGTTTTTGATTTCCCTGTACAGCAAACAGTCGTATGCAAATAGTCGGACTGACGAGTTTACATCAACTGGTAGATCTTTTCAGTGACACAGGAAGAGGATGGGTCCTAGTACTGTTCCTTGGGGGCTCCTTATTCCACTGATGCATTACTTCAGTGTTCTCGGTCAAGTTGGAATTGCATTTTTCTTTCAGTCTGGAATGAAGTAAGCCATTTGTGTATGTTTCCTTTAATTCCATATTGGTTTATTTTGTGCAGGAGTCTGTCATGAGGTACAGTATCGAATGCCTTGGAGAAGTCCAGAAATGCAATGTTTACCTGGTTTCCAATGTCGTATGACTGGAGCATGTCGTGGATTGTGATGGCAAGTTGGGTCTTACAGGAATATCCAGATCTGAAGCCAGGGTTTAGTTATGTCAATACATTATGCGTTTCTATGTGTTTTAGCATATGTGGGTATATTATGTGCTAAAGTAGATTATGTGGTACTGATGTCAGTTAGGCGGGCTATAATTTTCAGCCGCATATGTAGGTTTGAAAAAGCTAGAGATGATTGCATTCTCCAGTCCTCCGGTAGCAAGAATATTGATGTCAGTATTGGTGTCAGATGTTTGACGCATTGTTTTAGTTTTCTATTTGGTGTGTCGCATGATTTGATGTATGGAGTCTTTTACCCTGATGTTTGTTTTTGGTAATGTTTGGGGTAGTAACTAAAATAACTTAGAATTGCACTTTATAGTCAATAGGACTGATTTTGGGGTTACACTAAAGACCTGAAAGTGGACCTGAAAAGACCTGAAAATATACGACTAAAATTATTCAAAATGCAATAACTTTTTTATTATTGGATGGAATTTCTTCAAGATGGAATTTTATTAATTGTTAATATCCATATTTCATTGAAATTTAAATTTTTTAAATTAAAAACAAAGTTTTGATGCCAAAAGTTGGACCTGAACGGAGAAATGAAAAGACCTGAAGGGACCTGAAAATCTATGGTCGGACTAATTCTAACTTCAATAACTTGTTTAATATTCAGTGGATATCTTTCAACTTTTCATTTTGTGAAACAAAAAGTTCAAAATAATGACAATATAAATAAATTTATATGAAAAATATCATCTGGGTGTCAAAACTCGGACCTGAACGGAAAATTAAAAATCTGAATGAGCCTAAAATTCCGCTTATATTTTTTTTAAACGAAAATAATAAACATAGACGAAAAATATGGTTGTTAATTTTTCATGTTCGATGTTATTTGGTCTCTTGTGGAGATCTGTCTCATTGAGATCAAACCCCATCTTCTTTGTAATTTATTGACGGAAGATACTAATATGAAAGTTCGTGTAACAAAATATAGTGATAATCCAATTAAAAGATTAAAGTGAAACGATTATTTAGACTAATGATCAAATTATCACCTAATATCAATACAAGGTGTGAATTACAACCGGCACACGTGCATGTAATTAAAACATTCCACAATCGACGAACCGCGTCTTTAAATTACATATGGTTTATGGGGAAGCAATACTATTATTTTCATTTTAAGTTTAAGACCTGAATATATATTAATGCAGTTTAAGCAAGTTGAATTAGTTAGAATAATTTCAACAGGCAATCTTCTTTTTTTTCATCATCAACAAGGTATTTTGTTTTAAAATATGTTCCTGTATAAATATATAGTCATTCGTTCTCTTCAATAGACTTTTGTCTAAAATAAAAACAAATAGAAACAACAATGTTGTGAGAGTTTAAATATATCTACGGTACCCCTGTGATCCATTCGTCTTTTATTTCACCGAAATTCAGCGAAAAGGCCCGAATTTTGTAATTCTAGTCAAATAGGCACTTGCAACCTTTTCAAGCTTGAAAAAATGTGAAAAGGTCAGGAAACAGAAACACAACGGCATCCCTATCAATTAAGTATTTAAGTGGCCCCCAAGGTTTCTGTATATATTTTTCGTTCAACGTGTAATGTGTATTCAGGGTATTGGATATTCTTATGCATGTTTTAACCAGTTGAACATTTTGCATGTTTGTTGGTTTAATGCTGTTAGAATAAAATTAACGGTACCAATTTTCTTGCACCAGACGCGCATTTCGATAATACATGTCTCTTCAGTGATGCTCGTGGCCAAAATATTTGAAATCCAAAGCTTATATAAAAGATGAAAAGCTATAATCCAAAAGGTCCAAAAGTATAGCCAAATCCGTGAAAGGAATCAGAGCTTTGTATGGAATTTCCTGAAAAAAATAACCACCTTAATTGCTACTAATTATATAAGAATGCTTAGTTCGATAAGTGATGAAAGGGACTTATGGTTTTCCTTAAAATGTATTGTTCTTATCTCGTAATTAAACAACAGCTTGGGTATTAAGGGCTTCATTGTTTTATTAAGTTTTTAAAGAAAAAACAGCAATAGCTACCTGTAAATAGTTTAAAACAATAAAAGTGTTAATTATGTAACTGATAAATTAGAGATAAAACTTTTTAAAAACAATAAATTTAGGAATTCATTTTTAACAATGACAATTGTATCTAATTATATAACCCCAAAACTATTAAAAGTAGAAAGATCGTTAATACATTTTTAGGAGTATTTGTATATGCATATCCTATCAAATATTATTGGATGCCGAAATGACTTTAAATGGGTGCCGATTTGACTTTTTCTATGGGTGCCGATTTGACCAGGTGCCGGATTTGACTTGTACCTGAATTTTGAATCACAACCATTATATTTTCGATAAATTTGACAAAGTAACCATAATCTTTGTACTTGTAGCATTTCATCAGCTAAATTACCAGATGTTTTACTTTTTTTCGGTGGCATTTTTACGATTTTACATCTGTCAATCTACACACGTGCATTTGTTTATTTCTGTTCCCGCGGTTTTCTATCAATACTTCCGGTCGGAAGTTCAGTTCGGCACATGCGCATTATGAAAATTCCAAAATGGAGGAGTCGCGTCCGTTGCGACGGAAAATGACTTTCAAATTGCTGTAATTCATAGCGCAAAACTTCAACAAAAAATTTGTAAACAAATGAAAAAAGATATGCTGTAAGTTATAGATTACTGAACTTGTCATCATTCTATAATGGGAGCTGTGAATGCGCTAAAATAATACACACGTTGTTAGGGATTTTGCCATTCATAATGAATTTCATCCCATAAATATTAAATGATTTCTTAAAAGTTGTGCATAGCCATACGTTATCCTTGTTTAGAAACCATTGCAGTTATCAGATGTAAGGAAACACACACACACAAACTTTATGAGCTACAGAATTTCAATAAAATGTCCCAACACTCAACAGTAATCATATTGCATGAATAATTCATTAAATTTAATTGGCATAACAGTAGCAGTCTGAGTCACAGGTTGATATTAAGAACAATCGTACTTTACTGTCTTTAGTAGTGTCCAAACTCAGGTATTATTAATTTCATCTTCAGAAATGTGAGCAATGCATATGAAATTTATTAATTTGTAGTCATTGAAGAGGGGAGTGGGTAGGAGGGGTCCTGATCCCGAAATCCCTACTAAACAACATGAAATTCCGAAATCCTGGACTTAAAAAAACGAAATCCAGAGGTCCTGAAATTCGAAAAAAAGAATTCCTGGATCCCGAAAGGGTAATTAATCCTGAAATCCTGAGCTTAAAAACACCTGATCCCAGAGTCCCGATAAAGGTCCTTTCCCCCCCTCATTGAAATAGTGTTTTTTTTTTAATAAAGTAAAACTGGTAACAAAATTTATGAAGTAAATGTGATAAAACAGTCAAAATAAGTTGTTGATGCTCTTTAGTTTGATTTTATCCCAAAAAAATCCAAAGGGCACCAATTCAGGTTATATATTAAACATGTTAAAATGACTGATATTGTGTGAAATAAATTTCCTGAACCTTCGTGCAGACTGTACATGTATGTGTATATAATTTATTAAATTATATTCTTGTTTGTAAACTTTATATAATCATGATAATTAAAATGTTTACTTTTCCCTTTGTATCTTTCAGAATATTTATTCTATGACCAAACTTCACTAGCAGATAAAACTATCATCTTGTAATTTTCAATGGCTGTTGCACAGGACTCCTTGTATTACCGGTATGTTAATCATTTCGGGGTAATCATTTATAATGTTAAAATGCTCAGTCTTGTTCACCAAAATGATTATGAAAATTCTTGAACATTGTACATGTTATATTCAAATATATATTATATCCATATGAACCTGGTAGGAATATTTGAAGAAAAAACATTTGCATACCTGTCAACCTCTGAAAATGAAAAGTCAGGTCATGACCTGCATTGAGAAAAAAAATCTCAGGTCATAACGCGTACGACATTTTGCGGGCTCAATTGAAGAACAAAAATATGTTTACATATAATTTATATAGTCAATATGTATATGAAACAGTTAGAACATGTATACAAGTTTATTTCAGACTATTGTTATATTCCATAGTAGCAGACTTGGCATTCTTAAAAAGAACTGCACTTGGTTTCAGTTCATAGCAATGCAAATGTGTATTCATTTTACAAGAAAGAAGAGCACACAGTGTATCCTTATTAAGATCAGCCCTAAACTCTGTAGCTATTTTCTTTACTAAAGAAAATGCCCTCTCACTGTCTGCATTGCTGTTTGGCAAAACTGTAATGTTTTAGCAAGTTTTGACAAAACAAAAAATCTTGGCTTGTTAAGAAAAATGTCATGCAACTTGGACATTTCTCCCCAAAATGTACCAATGTCAGTTTCAGGGGAAGTGCAAAGTGGAAGTTCATCTAATAAAATATCGTTACGTAGCTCAGGTAAACAGTCCTACATTTTGACTTTTGGTTACATTGAAAAAGACCGATAAAACCGAAGGTCGTATTACTTCTAAATACCGGAAACAATTCCGGTCAGAAATCCGGGTGAAACGGGTAATGTTAGAAATTCCCGGGACCCGCCGGGTAAAGAAAAACTCCCGGGTGAGAGGTGAAAATAACGGGTGTCACCCGCAAAAAACGGGTGAGTTGACAGGTATGCATTTGCAGTTCATTAATCTTGTAAATATCAATATCATGAATATGAATATTTAAATAAAAAAAATATTTTTGGTACACATTCTGTAGCCTAATTATTATGTAAAGATATTATTGTTGGTAAAGCTCAAAACCTTTTTTTAAGTTCTTTAAAACATGTTTGCATTATAGCAATGAAATACATTGTACATACATGTATGTATCTGATGCATTACCAGCATGACCAGGCAAGTTTTGTATGCATAATCCACTTCCTCCACCAACCAAATTGGACTGTCACAAAATAGCACAAGTTAATGCTGAAGGTGTCTTCAATACCTGTCAATCAATCAAAAATGTTGGTCAAAGTATGATTGTTATAAAAACAGAGCAGTGCATTTAAATGTTAAAAAAGATATTCAAATTATTTTATTTAATGTTCTGATTGTTTTCATAATTTTAGGCTTCAAAGTATGAATTCTAGTCTACAAGGACGTCCTGAAAGTGCCCTTGGGGCACGAGGGGTACAAATAACAGAGTTTAAGGAATCCAGAATTAACCCTGAACCAATTGTTTTAGAAGATAGTGAAGTTTTAATGGAACAGTATTTATCTCCTGGAAAATTGGTTTGTTATTTAAAAATAGTTGTTTTAGTGATAAAAGAATTACATGTTCATAAACTACTTTATTCATTTGATGTTTAATAAAGCAAGAAAATAAATATCTTATGTTTATGATATGACTTGGCTGTAAAAGGCTAGATCAATACTGACAATAGTCCATTTGCCAATTACCAATTTGATTCTGTTATTACACACTTTTTAAACGAATTACCTCCCTTTGTCACTTGTAGACTGGTTCTATACCAGACAAAATTGGCTATTGCCAATGCAAAGCATGATGAATTGAAAGTGATGTATCGACGGTTTAACTAGTTTTTCATGAGAAATAATCTGATGTCAAAAGTATTAAGCTGAACAACAAATTAATGTAATTAAAAGATTTGAAAACCTTAAAGATTACTCACATTACGCACAGGTAAATTTGCTCTTTCTGCTAGCTCTCTATTGTAAATAAAAAGTATTGTCCTCATAAGGGAGACAACCTAAATTAGGATCTCTAAATACAGGGTCAATAACGGTAATTGGCAAATGGACTATTGGATGATAAAGTTATTTAATTCCTTTTTCTCTCAATTTAACTAGCCTATTTAAACTTGAGAATCATATATACTTCTGCTGTTTTTCTAATAACTGTTATGTTGTTATTTATGTGAGGTCATAGTTGTTTACTATCAATATAAAAATTCACAACAGTAAAATACAATAATGATTGAATGATCAGTATAATAAATGCAATAACACATAGTTGAGAGAGTTATAGAGCAGATTGGTACTCCTCAATGAAGTTTTTTCTTGGTGACAATCTGCTCTATAATCCCTCTCAGCTATGTATGATAGTTATATACTGAAAGATAGAACATACAGAAATCAGAAACAAAATCTTTCCTGTGTATATATTTTTTTTTTTTTTTTCGATAATAAAAAATTGGTAAAAAAAGTTAAACTGAACCACCATTAATAACCCTTTTATTAACTATAGCCCATCAGACAAACATTTAAGCTTAGTAATTTTTCAGATGATAATCATGTTCATGTCAAATGGCATTTTGGATACATTTGTCATTGTGTTTTATTCAAATCCTTTGTTTCAATACTATCCTCAGATTTCCTTATACCAATTTTATTAGCAAATAATTTAGTAAAGTTAATACAGTGTATAACAAAGCTTTATTAGAATATATCTTTATGTACATTGCAGTTGTTGCACCATTCAGAATTAACATTATAATAAGAATTCATTTGAAAACCATATTTATTTCCTTTATTTATCTAAACATTGAATTAAGACAGATACATGTCTGGGAATGCAAGAAAGTAATTACCCCTCATTTTTTTTATGAACCCCTTTTGATATAATTTCATGTAGTAAATGTTTATTTATGTGTTTTCAGAAATCTTTAACTGGAATACAGAATTTGGAAGATGTAAGAAGTTTAGAATTAAAAGTAGATACCTCTGATACCAGTTTAGGGAACTTTGGTTCATTACTACCATGTTTAACACAACTTAAACTTTCTAATAGTTGTATTCCTTATATCAGGTAAATATCTTTCATTTACAGGTATTTAAGTTTGATCACTTAAGCTTAATAGCACATATTTCTAGGTATCAATAGATGTTTAAAGTCCAGTGACAAATATTAAGTTCACAATCAGGACATAAACAAGGTTAAGTAATAGGAAAATGTAGCCTGCTTTGTTTAAGATCTACATGCTGATACAAGCTTTTAATATGCTAGTTCACAGGCTAGAAGTCTGCAGTTAATCTTGTCATCACATCCATACACTTAGATGTTTAAATTTTAGTAGTTTCCAAAGAGATCTGTTTTTTTAAATATAATGAAGAAGATGTGTTGTGATGGCCAATGACACAACTTTTCACAAGAGACCAAATGACACAGAAATTAACCTATATAGGTCACCGTACACCATTCAACAATGAGCAAAGCCCATACTGCATAGTCAGCTATAAAGGGCCAAAATAACAAATGTACAAAATTCCAAACAAGAACTCTTAGGGCCTAATTTATGTACAAAAACATGCACCAAAAAAAAACAAATTTGAAACACATCAACAAATGACAGCCACTGAATTACAGACGCATACATGTAAGTCATATGTTTTAGAATTTTTTTCTACAGATTTATAATATTGTGACATATTCATATATTTTACTGTATATTGAGGTATTTTTCATGTTTTAGTTTACCATTTCATGCTTATGATGTTATATAAAATAGCACCTTTAAATTGACACTAGTTACTTTTTTTTCAAACACTTTCAACGATGACAGAAAATTACAGTAAATAATATTTGTATTAATCTGTCTATGGACATTTTTGAAAAAATTAATAACGTCAAAAGTCCATCTTTTTTATTTATAATTTATACTATTTGTATTCCAGGGACTTAGGATCTTCATTACGGACAATACAGATATTATGGATGTCTAGATGTGGACTGTTAGAATTAGACGGAATTTCCTCCATGATCAGTTTAACTGAAGTATATTTATCATATAATGAGATATCTGATATCAGTCCAATAAGCATGCTAGATAATTTACAGATATTAGATTTAGAAGGGTAGGTGATATTGTAGAGATATATATTTATAAGATATTTAATCATTTAATAGGTACAAATCTGTTTACTTATAGAAAGTATCCCTTTTATATAATTTTATATAATACTGCACTGGTATGTTGATAACAGAACTTTTTTACTAAAAACATTTTTATCTTATAATAAAAATTTTAATTTGATTTTAAATATTTACAAGACTCTTATTTTGATAAAAATTAGAGAATTTTTCCACATGAACATGATAATATTTTTGTATTGACAACAGATGCACTCAGACTACTAGGGAGTTTCTCACTACATTGAAGACCCATTGGTGGCCTTCAGCTGTTGTCTGCTCTATGGTCGGATTGTTGTCACTTTGAAACATTCCCCATTTCATTTCTCAATTTTACTAAATATTTTTTAGTAAGAAATATTTTTTATCTGGTAAAAACTTTATATAAGAAGTATTACTTATTACTTTGCAGAAATAATGTAGAAGATATATCCCAGGTACAGTTTTTAGGAATGTGTACACAGCTGAACAGACTGACACTAGAGAGTAATCCTGTGTGTGTAACACCTTCTCCAGATAGTGAGCAGGTAAGTCTTGTGGTAAATGTTTTAAGACAAATAGAATTTAAAGTTGAAAGTAAAAATGTATTTCCCATTAACCAACTTATTTGCACTGTTTCTTTAATTTGAGCTTAGTCCTATGTAATTGACTTTGCAACAGTTTATTTTCCCTGTTTTTATTCATCTTCTTGTATTTGTATAAGGAGAGATCCAAGGTTTACATATTACCAATGATTATTTTTCAACTTGTGAAAGTCTCAAAAAATAATTGGCCTGGTAATACATGTAGCTATGAAAGAAACACAAAACAATTATAAATATTGCTATTGCAATCAAAGTAAAAGTCAATAAAATAGTGAAGAAAAAAACCCATTTTAAATGCTTTCAAGATTTACTGAAGATGCGTAATGATATTACTGAAGACAACATTAAAAAAGGAGCTTTAATCCAGCTGTTCAAAAATTAAATGTTCATTATATTTGGAGTGCTCACCAAAATCTGGCAAAAGTAGAAAAGGTTCATTTGTTCGAAAATATTTGTAAACTGAGTATTTTGGAATTGACATTTAATTTGCCAGCACATTTCTGTAAGCCAGAGTAAAATTCCTAGGAACATGAATGAAAGATATACCTATCTAAAAGCTAGTTTCATTAAATCAATTACTATATCATACATGTCTTCAGTTATGTGAGCAAAAATTTTAACCATCATATTTTTGTTAATTTATACAAAGTTATAGATATACAAGAGAGTAAAATAGTCGTCAATAGTATTACTTTTTTTTTTTAGAGTTATCTCCCATTGTACTCTATATTCATTATTTTATTTTTTAGGAGGATTATGACTATAGACAAGCTGTGAAGAAAGTTGTGCCTCAGTTATGTTACTTAGATGATGAGGTGCTAACTCTAGAGGCATCACCAACAAAGAAAACCAATGTGTTTGATGCTGACTGGGCATATCTGGAGGAGTTACAGAATGATCTCAATCTGAAAGATGATTCAGATGACAATGAATCTTCTGGTCAGTGATTGTGTAGTATTGTTTTTACTATGAGAATCTATGATACTAAAATAACGAGTTCCAGGTCAAATCAGATACCGATACCAATAGTATATTCACCTGTTACCTATTACCTAATCTGTACGTTCCACATCTGACAGGCGCACCACCAAACGGTGTATTTAGATTTTTTCTATATACACGGATCATATTCACAGGGTTGACACTACTAAATTCAATCATTGTCACATTGTTCCCGATTGTAGTATTTTAATCATTATGATTTCTAAGATGACAATACAAATACAAAAAATCTTGACTTAAAATAAGACGTATAGCCATAGGTACAGTTTTCAATTTGTAAGCCAGAATGACATAAAACAGCGAATCAAAGAATTCAATTTTATTTATAACTAAATATAGGATAATGCTGCTGATTAAAAAATACTCCTTTTCAGGCCATTTTTTTTCCAAATAATTAATAATACCAATAATTGATAAGTTCCAGGTTGACGGGTTCAAACAGAAAGATTTTGAAAGCAGAGAAAACTGTACATCTTATAATCGGCATGACTTTATCAGATGACAATACCAATACTAAAATAAGACTTAAGCATAGTTATATACTTTAGTTCAGTCACAGACCCATGTTATCAAGGGTGTGTTCTAGTGAATATGAAGCTATTTAAATAGGGAAATGATTTTGACAATATTAAGATGTTTATAAGATATTATGTAACGTATGTAATTCACAAATTGATGCTTTGAAAAGAAAATTTAGATAGAATGTACAGAGAGAAAAAAATAAAGTAATATAAATTTGAAAGTAAAAGTTTACAGATGCATCTTTGATATATAAATGTTACTTATAACTGAACTTAATCATTGTTAATTATAAACACATATTCTAAATTACCACACAAGTAATGTTTTCTGGTCTGTGCGTCCGTTGGTTCTTCCGTTTGTTCATCTGTCCTTAGCTCGTTAGTCTGTCCCACTTCAGGTTAAAGGTTTTGATGAAGTTGAAGTCCAATCAACTTGAAACTTAGTACACATGTTCCCTACGATATGATCTTTCTAATTTTAATGCCAAATTAGAGATTTTCCCCATTTTCACGGTCCACTGAACATAGAAAATGATAGTTTGGATGGGGCATCCGTGTACTGGGGACACATTCTTGTTTCAAATACAAGATATAACTGTTAACATTGTATGGTTGTGTGAAATTGAATTATTTGCTTTGCAGGACCTCCAAGTCGACCTGGTAGTGCTTCTCTTCGACCTACAACTGGTTACAGACCTGGAACTGTATTACGTCCAGGAACAGGGTTCAGACCGGCTACTGGCTCAAGACGTCCAGCTACAACTATTGGAGCAAGGGCAGCAACAGCTAGACCTAATTCCTCAGGAAACAGACCAAATACAGATGGTAAAAATTCTATGCACAAGAAAGCTGGATATCATTTGTGATTTCTTTATATTGTTTTTCTTTTATTTCCATTTTAATAGGACATAAATGCAGGGTGTAATTTCAGTAACATGCCCTAGTAACTAAAAATAATAACATGTTGACATGTATATGTTTTGAAATGATATAAAGCACAACAAAGATTTCCTGCAGGAAAACTATTTTTGCCATTTTTTGTGGAATGTTTAATATTAAGGCAAAATATTCACAAAATTAGCCAATTTTTTACTGAAGAATTCTTTAAAATCTACCTTAAATTATGATGTCACTTTTATGACGTCTGTCATATTGTATCATCAAGGAAAGGCTAAAAAGTACTCTTTAATGACGCCCTTCATATTTTTCTTCCTTAGATTTACAGGGCAAAAAAAAGTCTCAAAAAAGAAACTTTACCTTTAGTTTATCTATCATCCTTACATATGTATTGCCAATACCTAGCTGTTTGTCAAATCGAATGATAAGGCCTTGGAAATTCAAATAGGCTTGCTCTGGTTTTTGACCCTATTTTAATAGACTATTTTCATATTTCTGACTTTTGACTTGGAAGATTATATTTTTTTAGCAAGGTAAAAGAGTAAAATCAAGCTTTAAATCAGTATAATTTTATTGGAAAATTAAATGCTTAATATTTTCTTTACACAACAAAATCATCAGAAAACAGTAGACCGTCTCTTCAAATTACACCAATTATATGTTTGATTTTACTTATTTTGGTTGCTCTTACTTGACTGAGTAATAGGATGTCTTCCCGCAAAGGAAACATGTAGAAAAATCATAAAATCTATGTCAACAGTTGGTTATATGAAAACAGTCTATTGGTTTGCTTGACCCAGCATTTGTTAATTCTGATCTTCCGTGTATTTTTATATTTGGAAAAAAATGAAAACAGTATCAGGTTCACAGGATTTAGCAGTGTTTTTTTCCACAATTTTTTTAATAATCACATTGATTAGATCTGACATTATAACCAGTTCATTTATTAAAAGTGATTAGAATCATTGATGCGCTAATTTCTGAATTTACAATATTATTTATCAAGCTTTTTTACCTTCATTCTAATATTTTATACTATTTATTTTCAGAAAAACTGATAAGCCTAAATGTTAATTTCTAACTACATCTATATGTATTTATTTTAATGATGTTTACTACATTTACTTACTTACATTTTAGGTACTGCTGTACTAACAGATGACTCTGTCAGTGATCTGACATTGGGTAAAGTTGTCTGTGGTAACCCATCCAAAGCTCTTATTGCAAGGAGGAAATATAACCAACCAAAGGAGGCTACCCAAGTTAAATTATTCCCACAAGTAAGCTATTGAATATTTTGTCGAGGAAAAACTTGCTGTCAGTTTTCTTTTAGCCTTTGTTTATTTGCATTGGATGTGTAAATATATTGGATATGTGTTTGCGAAATGTCCAGGGCTTTGTTGATCATTTGATGAACATTGACTGTTTCCCAATACTTTATTTTTTCTAGGTAATAAAACGTAATAATCACTTTAATATTATCCAATTCCCTACAATTTAAATTTTCCATAGATTCATAGATTTATTTTTTTTGTCATTAAGGTTCAGTCAATTAATATGAAATATCTAGTTTAAAGATTTGTAAAAAAAAAAGATTATTCTTCCGATTGATGTTTTCAAAAGAAAAACCTGGTTGTGCTGTATTACAATCTTATTTATGAATATTACAAATCATGAATATCATTTCTAGATAAAATATTTTGTCTTTACGGTTTTTACTGTCTGTTATTTTTTTTTTTTTTTTTTTTAATATATTTATAAGAAAGATGTTTTTCAGTATCAGCATACAACAGAACACACTTTTGATCTCCCTCCTGAAGATGAAAGAGACAGAGAAGAAATAACGAGTGAACTGATAGAATGGAAAAAACTTCATGAGAAGTATGTTAATTACTTGTATATATAGGTATAATTCTGAGTCTAGTATTAGAAGTAAAAAAGGATTTTTCAACTGATGATATCATTGTAGGTGCAAATATTTTAATTGTGTATCCTATCACTATACATTCTTTGGAAACAATTCAGAAATACACAAACTAAATGATACCTCCATCATGTCCATGGGATTGGATGGTACCATAGATTCATATTTTTCAGAGAAGCAGCCTTCATTGAATGTGAAAAGCTGAAAAGCTTAAAACTTGCAAAATATGTTATTGTAACTGTTTTAAATTTAAAATAAAAACATTTAAAAAAGCAGTGTACTCCCCTATAATAATCATTTAAGTACATAAGGGGTGAAAATACTGTATGACAACAATTCTATTTTGAAATATCTTATAGGATAATCAGAAACTAATATGGATACAGAAATTGTAATGAGTTTCTAAGATAAATCTCTATAATAGTGTGACCAGACAAAAAAGTTATTACTTAAATAACTAAATGTGTTATATGTTATTTACAGGAGAATGGAGAAAATAAAAGAATCCCGGGTGCCACAAGTATTGGTTATTAACCATGATGAACATGATGATGCTATTAGTTTATCTGGAGATGAGGATGAAATCACTACAGATGAAGAATTAGATGATTTCATGGAAGGCATTACTAAGATAGGTACTGTAAAATACACACAGCTAAATAATATTCTTGTTGACCTCCTTAAAACTACTTGTTTAGAACTGATATCTTAGGATATCCTTACATTGATGATCATATTTCAAATGTCATTCTTCCATTCAAGTATCTTTTCCAATGATATATGATGTAGCTACATTTTCTATTGTTACATATTATTAGAAACAGTATTTATAAAAAAGATGTGATATGAATGTCAATGAGACAACTATTCACAAGTCACTAAATGACATAGAATTTAACAACTACAGGTCACTGTACGGCCTTCAACAATGAGCAAAGCCATGTCCATACCGCATAGTCAGCTATAAAAAATCCAACAGTGTCTGTTATAGATTTAAGAGGGGTTTTTTTTGTCATCTTTATGCTTTGTTTGTGTTATCTGCACAACAAAAAGTTTTTTTCTGGTTGTCATCATCAGGTATGTTACCTTATTTCATATAGTGGAATAGTAAGGATATTTTATGCCCACCTTTGATAGTAAAGGAACAATATAGTTTCTGTTAATTATTTGTCATTCATTTGGCACAAATTATGTTTAAGTTAAGTGTGAGTTGAAGTAGAGGGAATATTTACATGAGACTATTATTATGGTTTGAATTAAGTAAATTATGTGGTAAATTGGAGTGTTATCAAGATTTCAAATTTAAAGTAAATGACCATGGATGAGTGACGGTCTGAAATTAGTAAATTCTCGTGTTAAAATCTTTATTGAAGGTAGTTTATTGTAAAGTGGTCAAATTAACATGAAACATATTACACATAATCATATGCTCGGTATGAATTGAACACTCTTAAATTCAGCCAAATTAATGTTTTGACCCTTATTTTGTGGTTGAAAGGAAATTGACATGTATTTGCATCTGGGCTTACAGTATTGGGTGTGACATATTTTCTGATTTTTCTTCTTTAAAATATGAAGAACTACGAAGAAGGCAACCACACATGTACACTAAAAAGCAATTTTAATAAGTCATAATACCTCAAGTTAAATCTCTCTTTTAAAAATGTCATAACACTTTGCATTATCTCAAATGAGATCATTCTTCATACTGCTCAAGAGAAATACAACAAAAAGTTGTTAAAAGCTTAATTTTCATATACCTAACTTAGACATGTTGTAAAAAACAGAAATAAAATTAATTCAGCAGAAAATTCTACAACATGTTCTTTCAAATTTGAATTTATTAATACTGTTAATTCAGGAATTATTGCGTGCATTTATTATTGCGATTTTGTCATTTTAGACTTATATGCGATTTTAATTTTTACGATTTTGAGAAAAATCTTGTTTAATTCATATAAAATATTTCAAAATGCGAGTTTAATTTTTTGCATTTACAACTCTGTCACATTTTTAGCAATAATAAAAACCTCGCATTAATCTCTGAATTTACAATATATACATTTTTTAAACTTTCAGAACAAGCAAACCAAACTGTGTCAAATCCACGAAGAGTTGGAAGTGGTGGTGAAAGAAAACAAATATCTCCAACACAACTTGCAGAATCATTAGAAATAGATAGACAGTTTTCTGATCCTACTATAAATCAACACCCACTGGAACCTCCTCAACCAATCCCTCCTATCAAATCATCTCAGATATCTCCTATGAGGGGATCAAGTCCTCCTGTCCTGGGTAGAATACCTTCTAGATCCAGTGTGCCATCTGGAGAAGGAAGACCAGTACATCCAGCAAGGTCTAACCTTTCTTCCTTAGTAGGAAGCTCATTGAGGTACTTATAGTGTCCTAAAAATAAGCATATGGTTTAATATTCTGTATCCATCAGTTATGTAAAAAAGAAGATGTGGTATGATTGCCAATGAGACAACTATCCACAAAAGACCAAAATGACACAGACATTAACAACTATAGGTCACCATACGGCCTTTCTAAACTGAACATACTTAGTTTCAACATCCTAGGACTTGTTTAACATTGTTTATATTTGAAGATTTATCCAATTTGTTAGAAAAATAGATGTGTCAATGTGATTTATTGGAAGAATCTAATTTAAGACAATAATGTATGGTGAAATTGTATTTATACTATTTTCTTTGTTACAACCAATAATTCTGAATCGCCACCATTTACATTTAAAAGCTAGTTCAAAAAGTAAAATTCCACAGGCAAACATGTCATTCTATTAATAAAACATTATGTTGACCAGGCTAATCTATTTTAATTCTGCATGCAAAGGAGAGTAGCAGCAAATACAAATTTTAAAGTCTTTGGTTTGTCAGACTGATGATAAAATCACATGATTTACCACACAGGCTGGTATTTATAAAACTTTGAGGATAGACTGATTCAATATTATGATTTTCAACAACAACAATATATAAGTACGTTGACCTATAATGGTTTACTTTTACAAATTGTGACTTGGACGGAGAGTTGTCTCATTGGCAATCACATCACATCTTCTTATATCTATATAAAATTGTTTTTGTAATTTTTTACGAACTTTTCTTTTTGCAGTCCTGCATTTGAGAACAGAAGACCTATAGGTGCTATAGACACTAGTAAACCAATGACACATTCACCACCAGTGATACCTTTACATAGGCCTGGTACAGCTAATGCTGTTTTACAACCGTCCTCAACACAACATAGAATACGTAGACAATTACCACAAGTTCCTGGCTTACCATCTAAACCACCATTACCAAGATAGAAATCAACATTGTTTTATAAAGTATTTCTAGTCTTTCAGTTCTTCAAGAAAAATTGTTAAAATCATGAACTTGCATTGAGATCTTTGTTTTTCCCTTAACGAAATGCATGTCTATGGACGTTGAATACAGCCAAGAGAATGGTCATAGGAAGAATCAGGGTGTTTATAACTGTGATATATTAAAATAATATAAAAAATAATATAATAATACCAATATGTAACTGAAGTGGATGTTTCAGAGCCAAGATTTTACTGCTGATTAAGGATGATGTTGTGTTCACTAGAAAACGAAATCATGATCTTAACATTAAAACAGCTGTTGCTTAAAAAGAAATTTTGATGATATTCTCTATAAAATTTTATCATTTGAAAATGATATATTTTCATGTGCACTATTAAATTTTGCCAGTATTATGCCAGTTTCTATGTGACTAATTTCAAAATTGAAATGTCATTTTTCATATCCGATTTTAAATTTGCTTAGGTTGTTTTTATTTATGACGAATCATATATTCTTTGAATTTTCCTTCTTGCTATAGGTTACAAAGAAGTTTATATAATTTATATCTTTTTTTTTCTATTTTTTTTTTTTGAACAATTGATAATATTGATGATAAAGTATTTGTCATATCATTTTTTCAAATTATTAAGAAAAAAGTCTTTATATGTAATAGATATCAAGTATAGTTACCTCAGTAAATGTGTACAACATTCAATAAGATTAGAAAGTGAGTAATGTTATATATTTCTGTATGATTTCAAAACCATGCTATTTTTGCTTATTTATGATTTATAGTGCTTTTTATTTGTGATAGATTTGTATGTGATACACTTTATGTAATTTTTTGTTATTTGGTTTTGAATAAACTATTCTGAAACGATAAAAAAAGTATTTAAAAAGCTTGTTGACAAATTATGAGTTTGATTTGATTTCCACTTTGGTAAAGACTTATTTTACATGTAAAAAAAATATTACAAATGTATATTGTGTTAAGCTTATTCTGATTCTTTTACTGATACAAAATTGAAGATACTTCCCTTTATTTTCTCATCTGCAACAGTCATCAATTCTTTCATCAGTTTATCAACATTTAGTCTGATGTTTAAAGTTGGTTTTTTTATTTAAACCAATAACTTTGTTGAACCTTCGTTGAATTTTACTAAGTTTGGACAGAAGTGTCTACAAGATAAAAAACTAAATCTGAAAAATATGTTTTTCCTTTGTTTTTGGTAGTAAGCATTAACATTAATAAGTCATAAGTTTTATGTTTTTAACCATCAATAATTTTGTCAAACCTTATAAGAAATTAATTATTCGCAGAGAACCTGTTTATATATCTAAAGATTTCATATTTCATTAGATGTAAATATATAGTTCTTTCTGCTTGTCAAGTAAAGCAGTTTTCATATCTTTGTCACACTCACATGTTTGAATATTTTATACCTGAATATTTTCAACATTCATTCAATTGTTTATAGTATGACAAAGGAATTAACTTTGAATATATTTAATGTCTACCAGAAATGGTTTGTGTAAATGTTTTGAAGGTACTGTGCTGTTTTTCAATGAAAGCAGCACCAGAACAAACATCTAATACCTTATACAAATGTTGATATATAAAAATATAATCAAAACTCTGACAATAATGAACAGAATAGTTACAGCCATTTTCAACGAGTATGAAGCTGAAGGTTATATCTTTGCTTTGCTTGCTTGGTAGCTGAACTGTGAAGTCGTAGTGAGGTAAGGTATACAACCCTTCTTTTAAAGTAGCCTAGTCCAACAGACAGACTGATTGGTTATCTTTCGGACTAGTCTACACTTAAAGGAGAGTAGTTTACCTATCCTAACAATGACTTCAAGGTTTAGCTAGCAAGCAAGCTTACCAAATATATTTCTTTTGCCTACACACTTATAGAAATCAGCTGTAAATATTTTTTGATATTGTTTGTATAAAATACCATGATTTGAAATTGTGTCACATTTTACTTTTTTGTTATGCATTGTGTATAAAGCAAATTCTATATTCTATAAAAGCTAAGTTAACTAGGAAACAAAATGTAATCATGTTGCATGCATTTCAATGGTTAAAGACTGACAGCATAATTAATGTTTCTTGCTCTGACAGCATAATTAAAAATAAAAAAAAATGTCTGCAGACAGCTTATAACAGAGCAATGTCAGAAGAAACTGGTCTGTTATATTCTAGATTCTTAACTTGCATTTACTGCATAATGAACATATTTCATTAAAAGTGGATAAAAACTGTCAAATGGTATTGATGGCTTGCTTAAGTGTGCAATGAAACTACTGACCAATGTATTTTATTTTGTTTGTTGTGTTTTTGTTATAAATGATTAGTGAGTATAAGATTTTAAATTTTGTAAAATGGCATTGCCTTTAACATTCCATGTTCATTTTATACTTTTGTTTTTCTGTTTCACTTTGAGTGAAGTGCCATATTGTTTTTACAAAAAAAACTATTTCTTGATTTGTTCTATAAGGAACTATATGTAAAAAAAGATGAAACTTACTTTCAGTACTAGTTTCACTAACCTTTGTGAAAATTTGCTTCTGTTTCTGATTTCTTGAAACTAGAATTTTTGTTCGAAAGATAATCGTGCAAAAAGAAATTATTCTTTTTAAATTATTACACAATATTCTACTTAAATTTTATCAGAGATATAATGCAAAAGAAGTGAATAAGTCATCTGGATCTATATGCTGTTAATCTTAAAATGAATTAAATGACAACATAAAAATTACCCCCATAATAATGGTGATTCTATGACATTTACAAATTGTGAATGTTAATCTGGTTTCAACAAATTTAACAAATCTAATTTAAAATGCAATGAAAGTTCTTCATTCTGACTTTCATGAGCTAGAAAGCGTTGTTTCCCTCTTGCAAAAACAATTAAAAGATCCCATTTCGCTATGAAATTTTGAAAAATTTAAGTTAGTCTGATGTTTTTAAGGTGGCATTCAATTTTCAGATCCGTCCATTGTTTACATTCCGTCTTAGTTGATAGTTTCAGGTTAACGTATAAGATATTTATTTATTTATTTATTATAAGTGTGATGTCTTATTTACTCTGTGCATGAGCATTATGTGCATTTCATTACATTATTTTTTTAAGTAAAAGTGATGAAATAAAATAAAGTTTGAAACACTGATATGGTTTTAGTTGTTTATTATTAAGAGTATAATTAGGAGAGTGTTTTGTAAAGGAAATCAGTACCGGTCTTAAAAACAACACACAGCTTTCACTACTCTTTAATACTGTTCCATGTTGCTTCTAGTACAAAAGAAATTGTACATACCTTTTCACAAGCAATCACTTGAAAAGCTTAATGTATGTTAAGATATTAGGAGATGAATATACGGAAATTAAAAAGTTAAAGATTATTAAACCATTGTCCAAACAGGAACATGCAGATATAAAAACAAACTTGCCTTGTCAAGATCAATTTCTAATTTAGGGCTGATTATGATAACGTTACCTGATTAGGTCCCTTTCACAGATATTATCAGAGGCCACTATATGCGGTGTATGCAATAATTTTAAATGGTATAAAATTGAGAATAGAAATGGGGAATGTGTCAAAGAGACAACAACCCGACCATGCATGGAACAGAAAACAGCAGGTCACCAACAGGTCTTCAATGCAACGAGAAACTCCCGCACCCGGAGGCGTCCTTCAGCTGGCCCCATAAAAAATATATATACTAGTTCAGTGATGATACATGTCAGTGTGGCCGTTTCATCTGACCTTGACCTCATTTTCAATGGTTTATTGATCAATAAAATTGAGAATGGAAATGGGAAATGTGTCAAAGAGACAACCACCTGACCATGCATAGAGCAGACAACAGCCTAAGGCCACCAATATGTCCTCAATGCAGAGAGAAAATCCTGCACCAAGAGCTGGCCCCTGAACAAAAAAGTATACTAGTTCAGGGATAATGGACGTCATACTAAACTTATAAAATATTTATAAGAAACTAAAATTGAAAATCATACAGCACTAACAAAGGCCAGGTGCTCCTTACTTGGGACAGGTGCAAAAATGCGGCTGGATTAAACATGTGTTTTGAGATCTCAACCCTCCCTCTATATCTCTAGCCAATGTAAAAAAAAAACAAAAAAAACTAATATATGCACAGTATAACTCAGTTTAAAAGAAGTCTGATGTCAGAATAGGTTGCACAAAAAACTAAACATGTCAATTTTACATAAATTAACAAAGGACTACTAGCAGTTACTGACATGCCAGTTCCAGACTTCAATTAAACTGACTTGGGTCTTTAATGAGTTTATTTCCGATGCAAAGACCCTATAAGTGTATCAATATAAAAGCCAAAATATGCAATCTTTAATGACCTGACAACAGTATCGTAACTATATCCCTTCTTAATAAGTCTGTTTAAAGGTTTTGTTAATTTTGTAGGTGAATGCCGGCATTGTTGTGCTTTGTAAACAATATTACCACAAAAAATTGTATGTGAAATACCTGAACGTATAAAATGCTGTATTATGATAACTATATTTGATATATAGATTCCTTGTAATGTCTACATATCTGTTTCTCATGTACTATTAGGACCAAGTAGTTATATTTGATGTATGAAATGATTGTAAGGTGTACATGTCTGTCTGGCAGTGTTCATCTGACCATGACATCATTTTCATAAAACATTGGCGGCAAGTAACAATTCCTTGGGTTATTTCGACCCCTTTGCAAAATCAGAAAGGAACAATTCAATAAACTTATTAGCGCAGGTCGTATTCCTAAAGGCAAAGGGATCACTGATTTTTGTATATGAAATACACTTAGAATGCATTTAAATGGTATGACAGCGTAGATATACACAAACACAGTTGTAAGATATCCTTGTCGATATGATATCTTAGATACACGCTCAATTTGAAAATAATGTTCATAAAAAAGAGTGTGTGCTTTTTGTCCCCGAGATTTTCACAAACTAGGAAAAGAGAAATATGTTCCAACATAACATTCATTTCGGCTCGTTCATTTTACATGTAAATCAAATAACAACTAATAGAATGTTAATTGTTAAAAACTTTTGTACTCTATGGTCAATAAGCTCTCTGTCTTTTAAATATTTTTTGAATTTCCATTGCATCTGAAAGAAATGGAATTATTAGTTATATCAATTTCTCCTCATTTTCACTTAACTTTTTTCCAACTCACCAACTTCATTATCATGATTATCTCTTTGGCCTTTCCCGTCTGTCTGATTTAAACGTGGATACAAAATGCATATTCAAATCATAAGCTTGGAATCTTTTTAAAAGTAATCTAAAAGAAAGTAGATGTTGTTTGTCTTTTACAGTTTTCGGATAGAACTTTACAGAATTAATTATTTTTTAAGCATAATATACATGTACCATTGTATACCAACACAAACGTAAGTGTAGTTGATATTACATTTACTATAGTGTATTTTACAATGCACAAATAAGTATAAAAGTATCAGACTTACTAATGAATCACCGATGCATATAGCTCTCCAATGACTACACTAATTAGAATGAAAGAGTATTGTATTGAATATATCAAAAGTTGTGGTCGGTTTCATTTAAAACAAAAGAACTTTCAAATCTTAAAGTCGCATTGAGAACGAAATTGCTCAGGGATCAACGTATTAACGGTATGTTTGTTTTTTTACCATTTTATTCAAATCAAAATGTAATTGTATTTCTTTTTACAATGCTGTGAAGCTGGTAGCTACACTTTATTAACAAAACGCCAGTTTTCCTACCGAAGTCCTCGGGTTCTCTTTGGGCAATCCGGCTGCCTCCAACCAAGAAAAACTGACCGCCACGAATTAGCACAATAGTAATGAAAGTTGCGTTAAACACCAATCAATCAATTTATTAACAAACCCGTCGATGAATAATACAACAAATCGTCTTTAAAATAATAGTATAAATGAAAAGTATTCAATGAGATAGTTCGATTCTTCTTTTCCACGAGTGTTTGCAAAGGAATAAGACATATAACATTAAAGATCAATGAAATAATTTGTAGGTGAAATAAGGGGCATTTAGCTGTCAAATTCATGTTCACCGATTTGACTTTTAGTTTAAACAATATTGATTCAGATAAATCAACATTAAACAATAGTATACAAATGTAATAAGATATGGCTTTTAACTAGCTTTCAGTTGTTGCGAGTACTTTCAAATCGTAATTTCGTGTTCATTTGACATGTTGTCACAACTTGTAATGCATTTTTGTTATCCAATCCTGTCTTATTTGGTGTTATATCGTGCTCATTATTTGTTTTTATATGTACCACCTTTCATTTAGTATGACGATAAATAGGTATATGAAGATGTGGTATGAGTGCAACTTTCCATCCAAATAACAATTTATAAAAGTAAACAATTGTAGGTCAAGGTATGGCCATCAACACGGAGCCTTGGCTCACACCGAACAACTGTAAGACATAATAGTGTCCTATGAAAAAGTGTCCACATGACACTTTTTCATTGAAATTTGGTATTTAATAATATCCATTGCCATGGAATGGTGTCCCTCAAAAGGACAGATTTTTACTGCTAACAATATGAAATAGTGTCCACTCACAGGACAAATTTTCATAGTAGTTGCTATTAAATTGTGTCCTCCAAGGCAGGTAATATTATACAAAGGTCATTACAAAGTTTTATTATACTTGAATTTTAATTAAAATGTGAAGGATTGATGAGAAATTGATCAATACACAAATATAAACAAATAAATAATGGATGGAAGTGAATATAGAGAAATTTAAGTTCTAAGAAATTTCCAAGCAAATGGTAATGACAATGAAAAAATAACAATAAAAAGGAAGTGTAAAATCAAATATGAAGAACTTTATTAAATTTATTATGTCAGAGAAGAAGTCAATAGAAAATAAATAATGTCCATTGCCATGAAATATTGTCTCCTAAGTGGACAGCATTTTACAGCAACAGTTATGAAATATGGTCCATCTGCAGAACAAATTTTCGTAGTGAATGTTATTAAATTGTGTTCTCAAAGGAAAATAAAATGGAACAGGATCTAACATGTTTATAATTATATTAAAAAATATAGATATGAAGATAAAGATGGTATGAGTGCCAATGAGACAATTTTTATGTCAAAGTAACAATTAATTCAAGTTCGTAATTAAAGTTAAAATGCGTCCAGTAATAACAAGGCAATGGATATCATTTAATACTTTAATCATATCAAAAAATGCCCTGGCGGACACAATGTCCTGTGAAAAAAATGTCCACCTGGACAATATTATGGTAGTGAATAATGTCTATGTTCATGGACACTTTTTCATACCTGAGGACATATTGTGTCCAGGACACATTTAAATAAGTAAATATTGTCAAAATGTGTCCGGTGGACATTTTTTCATGGAGGACATTAATAAATCCTACAACACTACTTTTCACTAGGTTTCAAATTTCATTACTATTTAAATTACCGCTTTTTTCGTCATTCCTCAAAGTTTCAATTTGACTAAAATCTCCAAACGGCATGGTCTGTGTTATTGTATATACCTTAGAATATTTGTTTTCTATATTAAAACGAATACGATATGTGTACTATTTCATTCCTTTAACATTTCCCAGACTATACGATTATCAACGGATCAGTTATTTTGTTATCATATTTCCCAAACCGTTTTCATAATTCTGTTCAATTGGACAACAATGACGTCTCTAACTTTTTACTTGGATATACCTATTTTGCCTAATCTGAGAAAACTCAGAAGTAATTTATAACTGTAAAATAAATGTTTTCGTCACTTTCTAGGTCTAAATCCAAAATTATAGTCTACTAAAAAGGAGGAAAACTTACAAACAATTACCTCATTTATAAAATTAGCACATAACAAAGATATGAAATAGGTCTGTCGACGTCTTTCTCGCCTGCGAAATGCTTGTGTACAGATAAAATATGTTTAAATGTAGGCACTCATATGCATTGACATATATATAGAATAATCCCTGTTTTGAATTACTGCAAATTGAATACTTTCTATTGGAACACGAACAAAATTGTCTTAGTTCTTAAATCATTTGTAAAAAAATAAGTTGAATAAAGGTACAATTTTGTTTATGTAATAATATCTAAAATAAATGTTCTTCGTTATTGTCATTTTCATTTAGAAAAAAATCCCTTTTTTTTAGCAACAGGTATATTACAGATCGGTGGAAAAGGAACATGATTGAACATCATGTTCTTTTTTTCAAAGCGTCTCGTTTTTTGTAGCTAATAAATATACAACTAATTACGTGTAAAAAAAGTAGTTCTATCTAACAAATTATTTGGATTTTCATCATGGGAGTATATTTCTCCCCTGTGTGCCTATCTAGCAACGGCAATTTAACAGCTCGATAGCAAAACGTTATATCATGTGAATATCCCATCAAGTCTGCTATAGTGTACTTAGAATATAACTTATTTGTCGAAGAAACCTTTCTACTAGGACATGACAGTGCGTGTTGCAGTTTGCACGATATGTCAAGGTTCTCTTTGATTACGTTCTCAAAATATTTCCAAATAAGACAGATTTCATATATATATAAGATTGTTATCCATCAGTTGCTGTAAAGAGTGCATAGAAGGGTTTATAATAAATGCGGGATATTACCGATCAGAATTGAGACTGGTAGATATATTGGGGAACCAGTAGAAAATAGACTATGCCGATTTTGTAATTCTCAAAATGTTGAAAGTGAGCTACATTTTCTTATAAACTGCACATTTTATAATGATATCAGACAAACTGTTTTTAGCGATATATTAATGGTGCCCGACTATACGCAACTAGATGAGCAGGGAAAATTAACATTTTTAATGGTGAACCATCCAAGGAAAATAGCTATGACGTTACGCACGGTATTGGTGCCACTCAGCGTTACACGACGTTCCTAATAAAACGACGATGTTGACGTTGTTCCACGGAAGTTTCAAACGTTGACCTTATATTCTACTCATGTGAAAATGCCGCTTAAAGTAAAGAGATGTTCGAAGTTGCTTCTTTATATGATTTTATTTTTTGAAGCCGGTGCAAATGCAAAATTCCATTGAATTAAAACAAAATTTTAGATGTATACATGAACAATTTCAAATTTTTGCGAAGAATTGTCTGCAACAATAGCACAAAATGACAATTTGATGTCTTGTAAAATGATTTAAATATATAAAAAGATCTAAAAAGAAGATGTGGTATGATTGCCAATGAGACAACTCTCCACAAGAGATCAAAATGACACAGAAATTAACAACTATAGGTCACTGTACGGGCTTCAATAATCAGTTTCTTCTATTTCTTAAAATTAAGCAATGCTCTCTCTGCCAGAAAACGTCTCTTATCTTTGCTAGTCAAATTGTAAATATTTCGTTTCTTGTTTCTGTCTCTTTTCCCCAATTACACGTTTATAAATATATGTTTGTTGTAATTTGGTAATTTTGCTCCCTCGATTAATATTCAAATGCTTCTTGATTTGTCTTTGCAAGCTATTTTTCTTTTCATAATCTTATTTTATCAACACTTTAATCCTGGGACTATTATACTAACGTTAATATAAAAGCCCAAGAATTTGGTTTTATTTATTTTTTCTTTAACAGTGACTTACAATTACATTATAATTCATATTATTTATTTTAACGTATAAGTAAGTCCACAATCTTAACATCAATCCCGATTTTATGGAAAATGTTAACTATATATATCATTATTTTAAAAATCTCTAACAAAAAACTTTATAAAATGTGCATCATGTTTGAAAAAGAAATACGTGCTCTTATGCTGCCGTTGCCAACTTTCAATGATTTAGAGTTGGTCGGGGTCTAAATTATTTTTTTTAAAAGAAAACGCTTTCATTGATTATTTTTTTTAAAGTCAGGATTGTTTAACCAGGCAAATAATTAAGAAAATTCATGTTATGTAGGAATTTACACATTTTGCACATAAATCAGGCCGTTAGTTTTCTCGTTTGAATTGTTTTACATTTGTCATTTCGGGGCTTTTCATAGCTGACTATAAGGTAAGGGTTTTGCTCGTTGTTGTTTGCATATAGAAAATATTAATTGGTCTAATACGGCCGCATCTTCTACTTTATTGTGAAAATGAGAACCGTGATTCTGTATTGTTTTGTTTTTGCTTTCGGAAACATATTTTGCGAGCTATCCTTTCATCTGATATTTTTTCACAAACTCAAGCCTCAAAAAAGGGTCGACAATCAATACTTTTTTTTTTTTAAATATTTGAAATTATAGAATTTGGCAAAGTATGGAAAACTTTTACACAGACCAATACCTACATCACAGATTACCAGCAGGTCGAAATCCGATTTTGAATAATACAATTTTTTTTTTACTAGATGTGATTTTTTTTTAAGTAACTGCTATATATGTGCATGTTTACATAGTTCAGTGTTTTCTCAAGCGAACAACTAGGGACCGTCATGAATGCATTTCATGCATTTTTTATACTTTTAAAATATACAATATTTTTGGTTCCGCGCTTCCATTTTCAACATATAACTGATTATCGGTTTACACAAAATCTTCTTTGACATTCATCTGATTATTTTTATGTTTTCGGTTTCAATCTTTTTGGTTTCGTTTTTACATTGTTTTAAAAGTATAATCAAAGTACTGAAGTACTGAACATCGGATGACCGCAAGTTCTTGTGGATAGTCACAAGCACTTGTCTCAGAAAAAAAACCACATTTCTATACCGGAAAACTGAGGTTTATGTTCAGAGATATACTTTTTCTAAGACAAGTTCGTGCGTGGATGATGAATAAAGGACAAGGAATTCAACTTCACTGCTTTAGTATCTATTATATTGTGGTAATACAAATACGTATACTCTGGTTTGTTGTCATATATTATATTTATAATTGTATATAGCAGTTACATGTATGTATAATTTTCATCCAATTGTATATCATTCTATTCTACGATTTTAATAAAAGTGCAGTACAAGTGCATGGTGGACTCTCTTCTATAACAATTCGATTTTCCCAATAGATTGGATTTGAGTAGACATTCATATTTTCCCCAAAATACTTTCTTGTGATATTCTTCCGCATGCGTTAACACAATTTTTCTGTACGTGTGCATTTTTAATGCATATAAATATTTGTAACGACATAATATTTTCGTATCATAAATTTCTGTTCTTATGAGTATTCATTGAAGAAGTGAATTTATAACAAGCGACAAGAAATGTTATGTTTCACTCGATGACATCCGCGTATTTATACGAACGGTTACCAGTCAAAAACGAAAGTCGAATCTCTATGGCAACAATACATCGGAATGCCCTCACGGTCATCGCGATGTAAAAATTAAATTTCAAGCTATGTTTTGTGGCGTTCTGCGAAGATAAAAAAGATCTACTTTACACCGCAGATTGATTGACTGATTTTTTTTCTAGAATGAGTTGGGAGTGTCTGTAAATTAATACCTTGGAGCTAGCTGCTACATGTTTGTGTGCCATCCATCATATATGTCGGACAACTTCTCTCTCACTCTCTCTCTCTCTTTCGTTCTTTCTCAAATTATGGTAAAAGAAAAGTTTCAATTTTAATATACTAGTTTCATCACATGCCTATGTACCAGGCAATTCTGTTGGAGATTCGAGAAAATAATCTTCATTCTGCCACACTACTTCTAAATGTAATAACCTTATTTTTCAAACACATATTGCTAGGTAGATGACTAGGAATTGTTCTACTCGCAGTAGATAAAAAAATGATCGTTAGCTATACTGAAATGTTTATGACATATATTTCTCTGATAAAACGTTTTGTTAAATGAGTCTATGCCCCCCAAAAAAATGATTGCACGTTTTACTGAAATGTTCACGACTAAGGTGTACTTTTTCTTATAAAATTTTTGTGAGAATTTTCATTCATGTGTATAGCTTCGAATCTTTTAATAGCAACGCTAGGAATTACAGATACTATCTGGCTTAGGGGTGTAATTAAGAAGATCTCACTTTTGATCGCATTTTCTTTTTTCAATGTATCTTGCTTTTATAAAGTGGGAGTGTGGTCATTAGTAAGTTATCTCTTTGTTATAGCTCCTGGGCCTTGTCTTTATAAAATATCCGAGTTAAATATTTCGACATCTTATATGGATGAATTATTGCAGATCTGTATTTTAATGCATATTAAACGAGAAATTTATTTTATATAGATCAGACCATATCATGAAATTATGTCATGCCAAATATTATATGCAAGAAAATTCGTATTATACAGTTTAACGTTATTATAACGCGAACGTCAAATTACGGTTTCAGGGACATTTCATTGGACATCTTATAAGATCGTTTCGGATTTTCTAACTGCAACTCAAACAAAAGTACATATCATATCATTTTAAAGAAAATTAAATGTACTTTCCATTCATATCAGTTAACAGGTGTTAAAAAATTGAGATATAGTAGAATTTCGTTTGATAAAAAGCCTCTGAATTGTTCTTTGCGTTATTTTGTCCATCGGGACATTTTAATGGACACGGGAAAAATGACGATGTTTTTAAAATAAGACCGCAGTTACTGAATGATGACTTCAGATAGCTTCTTCGGGACATGTATAATTTTTCTGATATTATTAAAATCCATTTTCGTCCGTAATATCTTATGAAAGTGAAGACAAAAAAAAAATTACGGGTTGAGCAGCTAATTGGGACATTTTTTCTCTTTTTTATTTAAACTCTTTTGACGATCTTCCTTCTCTTAAAGTTAAAAACGTCTGTTACTTCATTTTAAGTTAAGTGTATACAAAACAATTGCAAAATTTTTAACCATTCTACTTTCTAATGAATCCGCACTGGGATTTTAAAGACTCACATAAAACAAAATTGCAACAGCGGGACACCCTTGAAATGACGTTATAGGCATCGAAATGAGCAAAGTTTTTCATTAAAAAATAGACAAAGCACAAAATCATCTATATTATTGATTTCTGTGGTCTATTTCCTTTCGAATGATATGCATAACATGGATATGTATTGTAAAGGATAAGAGCTTGAATTTGAATAACCCGCCTGCTAACCCATATTTCCAAAGTGACACCAATATCGTGCGCAACGTCTAAATACTTAGCAGCGTCACTTTTCCGTATGAATAATATATGAACTTTTACAATCGTTAATTCTTAATCTATAATTATCTGTATTTAAATTTATATTGACAATTGACACGTGATATTAGAACATTTATATTGAACTAATAGTTAAAGGTGACTTATTGGTCCATTGGGCCGGGTGTATTATATATGTAATTATATTTTGTACAAATTTATATATTTATGCTGATTTACACATGTCACTATAATAAACAATTTACTTACTTACTTACTTAATAACATCGTAAGTTTTCACGTATTGATTTTATATATTAGAATTTAATTCAATAATAATTAAATTCAGTTATTGTAATTATATAACTTGGTATGCCTATTATTGATTTAAATTGACGGTGTGTTCGATTCATTTTATACTGGTCACTTTAATATGCTAATTAGTTTAGCCCGCGAAATGTTAGTCCGTGCAATTTACCTCGTGTGGTTTGGTCATTTGAATTCAAACCTTACACGGAGCTTGACCAAAGCTATAGAATTTAAAACACAGAAGAAAAGATGAGTAATCTTTTTAGTTTTAGAATTAAGCAACATTTTATAAAAAATAATAGCTCAACAATTTAAACTGTTAATCTGATTTTTCTTTCTAAATAATTTTAACTTTGTTAAATGCTTTAAATAGTCGTGAACTTTTTCTTTGGTGTTATAACTGAATTTAAATTCTATCATTGCGTAAATTGTCAATCTTTTCTTGGATATTATTTTATATTTATATTTGTAAATTGAGAAGATGGTTATACTTATTGTGCGAGTTGTTATATCTAATTGTTTAACTGTCTTAATACGCTAATGAACATTTACCATGTTATTTATTCTTAATCCAAATCCAAATCTTGCAGCGCGAAGTAACCGGTGAGTAAGCCACATATTAATTTCAACATAAATGTATATATAAATTCTTTTTAGTCCTAAATATGCATGAAATAGGTGCCACTGGACATAAAGAAAACAATCTATGAATCTAGGTATGGCAACGAATGCTATTCACATTCAATGCATTTTGAACTTCAGTCCTGAATGAGATTGGGTTACAGATTTCACCGTATAAATATTGTAACAGATATACAGATATGAGTTTACTTTACTTTTATACATACAAGTATTTTAATACAGTTATCTGACATAATTATTTGTTTGAAATTTCTGGAATAAGAATAATGTTATATTATTTTCATTGTTTTTCAGTGCAACAGGTATTTTAGTCCAGTAGAATAATTGTTAAAAGGTTGTTGTTTATCTTTATTTATTAGCATTCACTATACATGCTATATAAGAATAGGAATATTTCATTAAATGTTAATGAAAAGGGAACATTCTAAAACTATCATGACAATACAAAGACAGATGACATATTTCAAATCTTTTCTTGTCTCTCATGGTACAACTGATTTTTATAGTTTGTTCTTATGTTGTACTGTCACAGGTCAGGGGGGATGATTGGGCGCCTGCTAACATGTTTAACTCCACCACAGGAGCCTGTAATTCAGTGGTTTTCGTTTGTAGATGTGTTAAATATTTGTTTTTCGATCATTTTTTGTACATAAATTAGGCCGTTAGTTTTTTCGTTTGAATTGTTTTACATTTATCATTTCGGGGCCTTTTATAGCTGACTATGTGGTATGGGCTTTGCCCATTGTTGAAGGCTATACGGTGACCTATAGTTGTTAATTTCTGTATCATTTGGTCTCTTGTGGAGAGTTGTCTTATTGGCAATCATACCACATCTTTTTATACACACACACAAACACATACATTTGTATATAAAGAGTAATATTTCATATTTTGTTTCTTTACATTCAAATGTTAATAAAGTTTTACTTTACATTTTCAATATACCAACTGATGCTCTGAAAAAAGGAATAAACAAAAATCGTCATGTTAGGTGACTTTGGACGATAGAATTTCATGAGAGTGGTTGACACTTTCATGCTTTAAGCTTCTTTTTTGACCAAAAAACTTAATATGGAGGATTGAAATTGACTAACAAGATGTAAAAGAAGCAAAATAAACAAAAGCTATAACCCAAATGATTAAAAAAAAATATAGATATATATATATATATATATATATATATTTTATTAATTTTTAAAGAGAGGCAACAGTTTTTCCAGTGTAGTAAAAAATTACCATTTTGAAAATTTGCTATTTCTTCGTTGTTATTATGTGTATTGATAAAAGTGAAACTGTTTTGAAAATGTCTTCACAATTCCTTTAAAATGAGGTCAAGTTTTCTTAGAGCAGTTGATTAAAAAAAAAAAAAAAAAAAAAAAAAAAATCACTTTCCGTACCTAATGAATCATTTCTTTTTGTAAACTTTTGCGAGCCATCAAGGATGTTAGTTGACTATTTAAATATATATACTTTTCGATTTAATTGTTTCATAGTTTTCATGTATTATAGTCGATTATAGGATAGGAATATTTCTCATTAACGAAGGCCACTTCAATTGATATTCGGTAGATACAATAATTATTTTCTTTTATGACTTTCGTTATCAATATGATATTATCATTATGAATATACTTGAAATATCTGCCACTGGACATTGACAGCCACAATCAAGCATTTGCGTTTTTTTCTACTTTGGTTATTGCCATTGTATCTTAATACTAATTAGTCAATGGTAAAAATTGAAATATTTGTATTTCAATATTGATTCAATTGTTTGATTAAGGGATGTAACATTGACAAATGATATACTATTTTACTAATGCATTGACTAACATTGTAATTATTTGTTTAAGCCAGTATGCCGAGAGGAAAAGGGGAGAGGGTGCTGCCAAACCGTGCTGTACGTAGTCAAAATCAAATACAGCTACCGGTAAACAGAGGCTTCGCCCAAAGAGAGCTGAAATTGTAAGACAAAATATAGCCATTCCACAACAGCCGTTAATACCACCACAACAGCCGTTAATACCACCACAACAGCCATTAATGCCACCACAACAGCCATTAACGCCACCACAACAGCCATTAATGCCACCACAACAGCCATTAATGCCACCACATCAGTTATAACCACAACTGCAGTTATTACCACAACAGCCGTTTGTACCACTACAGCCAATTCTACAACCACAACTCATTTGAACTTCAAACTTCCTTTGCAGCCTGCTGAACAACAAGTTCCTGATCAGGGATGTGTACACCCAGGGCAGCCCACAGCTCGTAATTCTGTACAAAACGGTGAGATTTTAGTTGTACCTACTAGTAATGATGTTGATGTGTTTGTACCACAAAAAATTATAAACCAAATATGGAATTTATAGAATATGTTGATTTGGCACAATCACTTTACAAAAACATTTTGTTTCAAATATTGATCAACCGAAAAAAGTGCTCGGTTTTGATGAATATGGAGACATTTTAATTGACAGAAACAAATATTCAAAAGTAAATCATTATCTAACTTAGGTGAGTGGACTGAAGTGTTTTTAAATTATATGAAAATTTTATTGCAAAGATTCCCGGAATTGGCAAATGAATTGATTAGCTACATGACGTTTATAAGGGGTGTACCTTTTGAGAACGTTTATAAATTTGACATGCAATTTCGACTTAGAAAAGCTCGTGATCATATGCGTGCATGGGACGTCATTGATGGGCAGCTATGGCTTCAGTTTATTGCAGTAGGCATAAATCATGTTCCACAGACATATTCTTGTACTTCTCACACAGTTATTAGTCCTTGCTACGATTATAATTTTAAGGCCGTTTGTACTCGTATGAATTGTGTATACAGCCATGAATTCATGTATAAGATGTAGCCAGTTCCATCCTTCGATGTACTGTACAAATTATTCATATAACAAGAATAATCCTCGAAGTTCTGTAACTTCGGACTATTCTGCTCCTAGGTATCAAAACTACCCTAGGGCACCTGATGCAAACAATTTTGCACCAAGGTATCAGTCCAGTGCTAGAGCAGTCAAACAGGTTTTTGAATACACATGGAAATTTTAACCCAAATACTCGTTTTTCGATAAATAATTAAAGATTTCCCCGTCAGCAGGCAAATGTTCCACGGATGCAATTTAATCATTTCAAATTTTATAATTTTGTTTACAGCTTGCAATCACCGTATGACATTTGGTATTTTTGGTTGTTCCCCTGTTAATACTACGGTTTAAGGGAATATGTTGACCGACTACCCCGTTAAAATATTGGCAAATTTATTATATAATGGTTTTAAATATGGTTTTCGAGCACATCATACAAGCAAAACATTAAAGTCTGTTTTACAAGATCCAAATTTAGCTTGGAAAAATCATGAGTGAATTGAAATGGTAGAATTGCGGGGCCTTTTTATTATTGACCTATTTCTAATCTACGTGTTTGGAAAATAATTTTAGAAATTATAATGGCATTTCTTATATTTTGGGTGACAAGTGGTTGTCGAGTTCTGTTTTAAATCTCTTTATCGGTAGTGCAAGAGTTATTCAAATACTTGGCTTACGTATCAAATGGACTAAATTAATTTCAAAACTTTAAACATAAACTAAACCTGTATCACGTATGGCCATGCCCCGTTTCACATTTAGTTAATAGTAGCTGACATGTTTAAGGATGAATATTCTTATTCCACTGGGAATGCGTACCTTTCAGGCATTAGGTTTAATCATAAGATCAATGGTTTATTGGACAACACTCATTCTTTTATTGTTCAAAAGATGCTCAGTGACATAAGCGACAAGTCTGTCGTAAGCCTATTACTATTGATATATTAACTAGACTTTTAGATGCGCTTAATTTAGTTTGTTATTCAGTATATGAAACATGTTTATTTAAAGCTTCATTTTCAGCTAGAGTTTTGGGTTTCTTAGTTTTGGAGAAATTGCAAATTCAAGTTTTAATGAAAATCTTATTGTAAAACGATCCAAGATATAATTTGATGCTTATTCAGGGTCACTTATTATAAAAGTTCCTTCTTAGAAAACAGATCAGCTGGGTAATTCAGTAACGACAATTCTGGAAAAGAATAAACTACTTCAATTTGTCCTGTCCGGTTGATGTCGGACTACATTGCTGAGACACAAAGACGATGGACATTTTCATACACTTTAAAAAAAGGTTATGTAAGAACAAACCTTGTATATTTGAAACACTTAAATTCAGGGTACCTGAAAGATATTTGGGTATTGGCTCTTTTATTGTCATAGGAGCTGTCATATTAAGCTTATAGGTGCATCGTTCGGATTAGAGATAGTTGGGTGTATTCCTAAATCAGATTCAAGGAGCTCTGAAAATGTTATGTATATATTTTCTTTAAATTTCCTCATTGTTTGGTTTTCCCTTACAATGAATAACATAGCTTAGATGTTGACAGTATTGCTTTTAGCTGAAGTTTATGTTGATGTTGCCACATGAATATCAATTTAATAAAGTTCAAAGTATTGAATTTAAGTTGATGTTGAAGTTTTTGATGTTTGTGTTGAAGTTGATAATAATGTTGAAGTTGATAATAATGTTGAAGTTGATAATAATGTTGTAGTTGATAATATTGAAGTTGATAATAATATTGAAGTTGATAATAATATTGAAGTTGATAATAATATTGAAGTTGATGACAATATTGAAGTTGACAATATTGAAGTTGATAATATTGAAGTTGATAATAATGTTGAAGTTGATAATGATGTTGAGTTGATAATGATGTTGTTAATATTGTTGATGTTGAAATTGATTATGATGTTGAAGTTGATAATGACATCGAAGTTGATAATGATGTTGAAGTTGATTGATGTTGATTCTTGCTGTTAAATTTGTCATGCGGTAAATTTTATGGCGGATTACAAGTTGTGCAACTAGTTACTCAACTTGTAATTTTGGCGGAATTTACTTTAAGCTGCTATGGACTACCCAGTGGCTCCTGATATAACTTTGTTACTGCTGGATCACCCTTCAGTAATTCAATCGTCATCAAGTTTTGATTGACAAGTTGATTGTGTTTCTTTCTTGCAATAAATGCCATGACAAATTTACAGCCAAATAAAACATAATTTCTTTAGTGATTTTGATTTATAGTTTATTCGTTGCATCATGAGGTCAAACAATGAGAATACAGATTTAAACAATACAAGTACACTTACATTTTATTTAGACCCCCCTTTCAATCTATGTGTGTATATATATATATATATACAATAATAGAATTTAATTCAATAATAATTAAATTCAGTTATTGTAATTATATAACTTGGTATGCCTATTATTGATTTAAATTGACGGTGTGTTCGATTCATTTTATACTGGTCACTTTAATATGCTAATTAGTTTAGCCCGCGAAATGTTAGTCCGTGCAATTTACCTCGTGTGGTTTGGTCATTTGAATTCAAACCTTACACGGAGCTTGACCAAAGCTATAGAATTTACCCGCCCTCCCTTTTCCCCATTATGAATATTTTCTGCTGCTTTTCATTTATCGTTTCAGTTTTGGAAGAATGATTATAGAACCAGCGTCATGGCATATATAACAGACTGAGTTTGGAGCTTTTTTGTATTGTGAATGGACAGGCGGAATTTACTTTAAGCTGCTATGGACTACCCAGTGGCTCCTGATATAACTTTGTTACTGCTGGATCGCCCTTCAGTAATTCAATCGTCATCAAGTTTTGATTGACAAGTTGATTGTGTTTCTTTCTTGCAATAAATGCCATGACAAATTTACAGCCAAATAAAACATAATTTCTTTAGTGATTTTGATTTATAGTTTATTCGTTGCATCATGAGGTCAAACAATGAGAATACAGATTTAAACAATACAAGTACACTTACATTTTATTTAGACCCCCCTTTCAATCTATGTGTGTATATATATATATATATACAATAATAACCGATTATATATTTTTCACTTTTTATAGAAAAAAGACATTAAACTATCTCATTATTATTTCCCTAATTTATTTGTTATAATGATGAAATGGTATCACTGAATTTTAATTTCCTTAAACACACATTAGGTGCCACATAGGGAGCAGGTATTGTAAAACTTACAAGCGAACCCGAGATCATCCCCAGTTTTTTTTGCATGGTTCGTGTTTTACAATCTTTAGTTTTCTCTGTAATGTTTTGTTCCCATTTTTATTCTGATGTCTGTCTGTCTGAACTGGACTTATTGTTATGTATTGTCCAATTAGTATCATCTCTCTTTCCCTCATATTCGTTATATTCAAATATTATCCCTTACTTGTAGACAACAAAGACGAACGAAACACACTTTAAAACATTGTTCAAAATGAAAGAAATCTTGCTTTATTTTTATTATAAAGCTATGTATTCGGTCTTCTTACTCTTTCAGAGGTCTTGCGATCATCTAAGGTTTGTGTTTCTCAATCTTTAGTTTTTTTTTTGTCGTGTTTTATATACTTTTGTGTGTCTTTTGGTCTTTTTGTTTAGTTTCTCAAATAGCGTTGGCAACGGAGTTTAAAATTCCCATCCATATCTTTCGCCTCTTGATATCAAAATAGACATGGCAAATTTGAGTTGCCAATGTAAAACGAAATGTTTTAAACACTATAATCATGAAAGTTTTTTTCTATATATTGGTATATATATATGGAACGCGGAAACCACATTAATAGATAATCACAGTTTATCGGGGATAATGATAGTTTATCGGTCGATCATTATAGATAGTCGGCGTAAAGTATACTTTACGTTCGACCATCATAGATGATCTAATTAATGTGACTCGCGCGCAGATAATGATGGTTACTTTTTTGATAATGCATTAATGGTCGATAATGTGAATTGTTTCGATAATGATAGTTAACCTCGACCAAGTGAATTAAAACACGAGTCATAAATTCGATAACTTGAATTCTAATATGACGTGCTTCTTTCGCTTTGTAAACAACACCGTGATAAAATTCTCGATATATCTATACTTAGCGCAGACTCCAAGATGTACACAAATGGCTGTTTAAATATGCCTCCCACGTAAATCCACATGTATCGTAACCTATGTGTAAACGGTTGTGGATTTCGCTGTGTTAACAATTACAATTGAATAAAACCCTACAGAACATTTATTCTGATTCTGATGCATAACAAAAAGAATTTACACATTAGAGAACGGAAAAATGGACAAAAACAAAATAAATTAAAATTCCGCGAAATTCCAGTAATGATTTTTGCGCATTAACGTCATTTCAAAACATGACGTCATACGAATGAAAACGTCAAAGCTGAAGGTTTTTCTATTGCGTTTACCTTCTAAACTCGGATACAATTGCATTAAAATAAAGTATTGAGGTAGGTGTTGCTTGTTTTCTGTTCTATTGCATTATTCGCACATTTACTGATTTCAGCAAGTCAACATGGCGGCTCCTTGGTTACAACATGTCAACAGTGAATTTGACGGTAGCTTACGATAAAAATGTAAATTTAAAATTGCAAATGTTGGGTTTACTGAGAAGTAAAAAAAGTAATCACATTTTTTTTCTAGCCGTTAGTTAAGAAATCATTCATGCAGGTTTATTAGATTTGTTTTACATTTATCGAACAGTGGGTAAAATAGAACAGCCACACACTCGGTATTCCCATCATCGCTTCAGTTTTTTAATGATCGTATTTGTCCTATTAGAATCGAAATAATTCATGGAAGCCATAGATTTGTTGTAAATTTACACATGGCCTGGGCCGTGATATTCGTTAATTTTATCCCTCGCTAACGCTCAGGATAAAATTCGAATATCACGGCCCAGGCCATGTGTAAATTTCCAACAAATCTATGGCTTCCATGAATTATTTCTTAATTAAAACCGGAAATGCTTGCCGATTGTAAAATCGATTTTTGAGTGGCGGTCAACTTTTTTCTACTTTCGCTTTTGCGAATTGATGTAAGCAGCATGGATACATCAATCTATATGTTTTGGAGGTGATTGACAGCTGTAAATAATAATCTTATGTTTTTTATGACATAGTTTCTGTAATTTGTAATACTTATTCTCATTACACCTATAAATATATAGACCTGAATCAAGCGATTTTCCTAAATTCCTTGACAGGTTAACGTCAAAAGACCAAGGTAGCATGTTGTCACCTGGCCTTTTAGCTTTTGACCCTATGTGCCTATAAATTGTGTTTGTGTTATGGGGAAGGGGGGTTTTGAAATTATTGAATTATCGGTGCTGGCAATTAACGAAAATAAGTACCCAAGTACAGTAACAAGCCCCTGTGACAGGATGAACCAGTTTAAAAGGAAATAATCTACAGGACAACAAAGGCAGTCTGACTAGACCCAGCCCCTACTAACGGCAGTGGATAGTAGGGGCTGGGTCTAGTGACGCAATGTGGTTTTCAATTTTTAGTTCAAGTGCTTTAATCTTGCTTGTCCAAACAATTATGACATCTTGTGAGGCTAGTTGTATGCTCCAATAGAAGGGGTATTATTTTTTTGGTAAATGTATCTTGTCATCTTCCAGTCTGTTTCTCAATCCATTTGAATTTCGTAATAAGGTTATAGTCTTTAAAGAAGTTAAGGGTGCAGTTGTAGTCACTTCAACTTGAAATTAAATAATAAATGTTCCTTATGATGTATTCTTTCTAATTGCAATTCAAATGAGGGCTTTTGACTCTTTTTTCATGCTTCTGATATGCGGTTAACGATTGAAAAACAAGGAACAAGAAGTCACACCGGGACTAAAAAACCCAAACCAGTCCAAGGCCACCAAAGGACCCTCTATACAGCCAGAAATACAGCAGCCAGAGGCTGTTTTGAGCAGGTCCTGAAACACTAATGTATACTAGTTCAGGAAAATGGACGCCACTCTACACTCCGAAACATAAATATGAACCAAAATGAAAAATAAAATACAAGACTAACAAAGGCAAGAGGTTCCTGACTTAGGACTGGTGCAATAATGCTGCCGGCTTAAACGTGTTTACTTTTGTGAGATCTCAACCTTCCCCCTATAAGCATGATAAGTACATTTTAATAAACTTTAAAGAGTAGACCAACTGGAATGTTACCATTTTCAGTACCTGCTAATACCTAAAGTTATCTAATCAACATAAATATAATTTTATGGTATATGTACTGTATTGTACTGTAAATTAGATTTTTTAAAGCCGTGGGCTCTGAAGTAATAAAAATGTTCAGAAATACAAGTAGGAGGTAAACAAGAAATTGAATGCTTTTATTAACATAAAATCTTTCTGAACCAAGTATAATGAACAGTCCTTGTAGTATAAGTAATATCACTGTTCCAAAGTTCATCAAAGCTTGATTTTTGACCGTCTACTTTTGAGGTTTTCTTTAAATATAAACAACTGATCTGAAGAAAAATCAGACTATGTATAAACATCATTTATATAACATATATGTGCCCATTAAATTATTTACATTTTTTTACTTTAAATATGCTACTAGAACACACCCGCGAAATCGCGGGCATTCGGAGCATAGTTTATAGTATGTAAAGTGTTGTTGGAAGAATTTTGTAAAATATTGAATGACTGGAGAATTTCAGCAAAAGTATCATGCGCCATATACATTAACACCATGTTTACGTTATAAACTAATATATTTACAGCCTGACGCTTCACACATTATTCAAATAGCAATACTATTGTAAATGACCAAATTAGGAGACGTTTTGATAATACTTCACTTATGATCACGAGGAAAAAGACTGATCACATCAAATAACGTAGATTTAAATTTTAAAGTTCATTGTTTGTGTTTTAAACAGAAATATTTTATATTAATTTTTACAAAGCGATATGACTCAAGTTCGTTAATTTAATGACACTTTTAATCAATTACAGACAAATCTCACAAATACAAAAAATTAGAGTTAAATAGTTATTGAAATCTTTGTTTGCACATTATCGGTAATATTTGTTATTTTCAACATGTTACAAAATGTATGCTTGTATCTTTCAAGTTACACAAAAAAGAGGAAAAAACATCTGTCTCATCTTTTCTATCATTTCATTAATATTGCCTTTCTGATGCTCATTTTTTGGTTCGATATCTTCTATATGTTATCAAAACTCATCAAAGAAACCATGCTCATATCTAATACTCCAGACGTGCATTTCGTCTACAGAGAACTCCAAAGTAGCGCCTAAATTAAATCAGTTGGAAGACCAAAAAAATTAACGACGATAAATACCAAATCATTAGCGACGATAAATACCAAATCATTAACGACGAAAATACCTAATCATTAACGACGATAAATACCAAATCATTAACAACGATAGATACCTAATTATTAACGACGATAAATACCTAATCATTAACGATGATACATACCAAACGACGATAAACACCTTATCATTAACGATGATCAATACCAAAATCATTAACGACGATAAATACCAAATCATTAATAACAATAGATACCTAATTATTAACGACGATAAATACCTAATCATTAACAACGATACATACCAAACGGCGATAAACCCCTAATCATTTACGATGATCAATACCAAAATCATTAACGACGATAAATACTAAATCATTAACGACAATAAATACCAAACAACGATAACTATCTAATAATTAACGAAAGTAAATACCAAATCATTAACGAAGCTGAAGACCACTGCAAACCAAACTTTAAACTTCAACTTCTCAGTAGTAAAATATCCTCTGTTTCATCGTATGGCGTTTGCATATCTCAGTTAACACGTTAACTTTATCTCATTAATGATGTTGCATTTCTTTTACAAAAACTACGCGAACAGAGTAATGAGGAATATTGATTACAATCGACACACTACATAAGTTTCACGGTCACCATTATATAAATAACACATAGCTGAGAGAGTGAATGAGCTTGTTGTTACCCCGAGAAGACATTGTAAACTGAGGCGAAGCCAAGGTTGACATTGTCTTTTCGTGAGGTAACAATCTGCTCTATCACCCTCTTAGATATGTGTTATTTAATTTATTATACTGAATGTTCTGTTATTACTGTCTATTAAAGTTTAAATTCACAGTAATATACTATGACGTCTTGTATTATACATACCAACCATCCGTAATTAATAAAGCACACACTAAGTCAAGCGTCTCCGTGAAGGGCAATAGAGTATTTGCCGTTGTATAGAGTAAATTATCTCCCCTGTATTAACCAATCAAAGTCTGGCACTTTGACATGAAGTATAATAACATCAGTTGATTGACCGATGAGATGTGTTGGTGTCTCAACTCATTTTGTTGCGGTCTCATATCTTCAGACACATATTGTACAAGAAAAGTCGTGAGGTCTGTAATTTTTACCGATGGTGCCCTATGTCCGATTGTGCCATTTTGATCGACTACATGTATTGATTCGCCTGGCCGGTGATACTTACATAGCAGGAGACGCTTACCGTGTCGACACAGAAAGCCTCGATCCTTTTTGAGTTAATGCGATTCCATCAGTCAATTATTGTTCCCTGAATTTTTGTCTCCTTAATCGGTATATGAAATGTTAAGCGTTTATACTAGTTATCTACAACAGGTATCTTCCGCCTGTGTTTGGTTTTTTGTTGTTGTCTTGTGTCAAATAACTTGTTTGCGAGTTTAGAAATTTACCAGTAAGATTTTATCACAAATAGATATATCTCAACTTGTTCGATTTGCTCGTGTATGTAACAACGTATTGATTTTAACGAAAGAAATCTATGTATTCCTAAAAAAAAAAAATACACCAGGGTTTTCGATATCACAAACTAGTCAAAACATTTACTAAATCTTATCATAGATACAAGGACATCATATGTAAATATAAATCAACATGCAGACATCTTTTTTTTTTATACATTCAGGTACTTGACATCCAATCTTTTATGGTATTATTATATACAAAGCACAAAAATGTCGTCATTCACCTCAAAAGCTAACCAAACCTTTAAACAGACCTATTCAGAAGGGATATAGTTACGATACTGTTGTCAGGTCATTAAAGATTGCATTTTTTGGAATTGATATTGATTCACTCATTAGGTCTTTACATCGGAAATAAACACATTTATTCTAAAACCAGTTGTTGGCATGATACGGGTTATGTTCTTCTCATATATTTTATAATGGTATGATACTAAACCTCTAACGGGAGGGATTGTGCTTGATTTTCATATGATGAAGACATAATCTTTCAATCAGTTTAATTGAGGTCTCGAGCTTGCATGTCAGTAACTGCTTGTAGTCCTTTGTTAATTTATGTATCATTGTCATTTTGCTTAGTTTCTTCTGTTACCTATTCTGACATTGGACTCGGTCTTTTTTGAAAATGAGTTTTAATCTGCGTATTGCTGTGTGTTTGTTTATTCTACATTGGCTAGAGGTATAAGGGAAGGGTTTGGTTGAGATCTCACAAAACATGTTTAACCCCGCCTCTGGTCTTTGTTAGTCTTGTATGTTTTTTTAATTTTAGTTCATTTATATGTTTCGGAGTTTAGTGTGACGTCCATTTTTACTGAACTAGCAACATTTTTATTTCGGGGCCAGCTGAAGCCCGCCTCCGGGTGCAGGATTTTCTCGCCGCTGTGTTGAAGACCCATTGGTGGCCTTGGGCCGTTTTCTTCACATTGCGATAAGACGTGTCACGGTACTTGTCTATCCCAAATTCAGGTATTTGGTTTTGATGTTATATTTGTTATTCTCGTGGGATTTTGTCTGATGCTTGGTCCGTTTCTGTGTGTGTTACATTGTAGTGTTGTGTCGTTGTTCTCCTCTTATGTTTGTTTGGTGCGTTTCCCTCAGTTTTAGTTTGTTACCCCGATTTTGTTTTTTGTCCATGGATTTATGAGTTTGAACAGCGGTATACTATTGTTGCCTTTATTCTGCTCTTTAGTCGGGTTGTTGTCTCTTTGACACATTCCCCATTTCCATTTTGAATTTTATCATTATGTAAAAAAAATAACCACAAAAAAACAGGACGAAAGAAAGGAGGTTCACAACTTAATAGCTTATAGAGTATAGTATATCATAAAATGATTTCAAACAAGAGGACAATTCAATTAATACTGTCTTGCATTTTGCACGACAGATCGCATATCTCTCCTTTCACAATGGATAATAATTGCAACTACCTTATCAATGCACTTACAAATGTAACATAATAAGAAAGTTAATGATTTGACATTTTTAAGGTTTATGGTGATTTATATTTTTTTTCCCATTTAAAGAGAACTATAAATTGTGTTGTTAATTCTGTAAAATGATATTATGTTTGCGTATAATTAATCACGACATCAGTATCATATACTTGTCCTTGGTAAATGTACATCGCAGGTGTTTCAAAATTTAGAACGTTTGCACAGCTGACATATTTTCACATTCAATTTAAAATGGAAATCCGGAGTTCTATTATGTTGCAATTTTGTTAAATGTTTCTCAGATTCAGAATAGTAAGGGGTATAACAAAATCACACTTATTTGTAATTCATGCTTTGTGTAAGCATGATATCTCCCCTCCCCCTACACAAACACACACACAAAACACAAACAAACACAAACAAAAAAACAAAAAATTGCAGTCTTAAAATTTCATTTATCCAAAATGTATAGTAAGAGATGAGGTACGATTGCCGATGAGACAACTATACAAGTGTGTTTAATCTTGCAGTTGAAACTTTCCAATACCCGCTCTTTAACATGCATGAGGTACATTGTACGAGAAACACGTTCTTTTATTAAAACATAGTTTGGGTAAATTTTAAGATTACATACCAATCATCTTTAAAACATTCGTTTTATAATATATTGAGTGAAGTTTTCTGAGATGTTATAGATAATCAGAAGACTGTTGTTAAGTGGTTGTCGTGCGTTGGTGTGGTTCATAGGTATTTTTCGTTTCTCGTTTATTTATATAGATTAAACCGTTGGTTTTCCTGTTTGAATTGTTTTACACTAGTCATTTTGGGGCCCCCTTTTGTTTGCCTTTCGTTGGAGCCAAGGCTACTTGTTGAAGACCGTACTCTGACCTATAATTGTTAACTTTTTATACATTGTGACTTGGATGGAGGGCTGTCTCATTGGCACTCATACCACATCTTCTTATTTATATGTACTTTTTTCGTTTCTATTTTCCCTCAGTTTTAATGGATCTCATGTCTGCCATCCCTCTCTGGACCCTGTTTTTGAGCTGCTATAAATAAATATGCAGTCCTTTGCAGTTGATGGAAATATAACGTGTAGTCATTTTTAGTAATAATCTTTTGGCGTTGATCGGTACTTATAAATCCCGCCATTGTGATATTGTGCTATAGTCATTTTATACGACCGCAAAAAAAAATTTGGGTCGTATTGTGTCCGAAGACATTTGGTTTCCAAAAAATAACTTTAGTTTATGTGTATGGATCTCTATGAAATTTAACCAAAAGGTTCAATACCACAAAAGGAAGGTTGAGATTGTTTTGGGGTATGATGGTCCCAACCGTTTAGGAATTAGGGGCCCAAAAGGGGCCCAAAACAAGCATTTTCTAGTTTCAGGACAATAACTTGTGCATAAGTATTGTGATTGCTCTGAATTCGTACCAAAAGGTTCAATACCACAAGTAGAAGGTTGGGATTCATTTTGAGGGTAGTTGCCTAAACTGTTCAGGAATTAGGGTCAAGAAAGGGTCTAAAACAAGCGTTCTTTTAATTTTCAGGCAATAACTTGTGTTTAAGTGTATTGATTTTTCTTAAATTGTATCACATTTCTTCAAATATTATTTTTTTCGAATAAGGGGGGGGGGGGGGGGTAAAAAATAATTTTAGGGGGGTCAATAGTTTGACCTCAAGATTGAAGAAATCACAATTTATTTGCTAATTCTTTATATATAGTCTGAAAACAGATTTACTAAGTATTGTCCAACAGCACAGTGTATTGCACAAAGCAAGAAATCTTCAAGTGAATATAAATTCAAATCATATAACAAATTTCAACTTCTTTGATTGATATTTCAACAGACAGTCGGTATTCAAATTGGTACTTATTGTGCACCCCTTCTGGACGATTTGTTTTTCTACTCGTATGAAGCAGAATTCATCCAGAACCTTCTAAAAAAGAAAAAGAAAAAGCACCTTGCAAAATTCTTTAATTTTACTTTCAGATATAGTAATGATGTCCTAACTCACATTTCAGTCAGTACTTGCATCTCATATATGTCAATGAACTTGAAATTGAGGATACTATTGATACTAGAAGGACTGCTTCATACCTTGATCTTTTCCTAAATATTGACACAGATGGACGACTTCACACTAAAGTCTATGACAAACGGGATGATTTCAACTTCCCAATTATTAATTTCCCATTTCTCAGCGGTAACTTACCCTCTGCTCCGTCGTATGGTGTTTACATATCTCAATTGATACGTTATGCTCGTGCATGTTCACACTATACGGACTTCATATACAGGAGTGTGCTCCTTACGCAGAAACTACTCCAACAAAGTTATGAGGAGGAAAAATTAAAAATGACACTCCGTAAATTATACGGACACCATCACAAATTGGTTGATCTATACGATGTGTCTGTGTCTAAACTAACTAACGACGTTTTAACCACGTCTTAGATTGTGGTTTACCATCTACATCGTCTGTCTGCTAAGTACCGAACGTGACCTACATGTATTTCCGAATATGACTGTTTTGCCGATTGGAAATTCGCATGCTATACGACGTGTTTCGGTATTTATAGATCCAACATTCATGTATTTAGTTATTATGTTTCTTTTCTAAGTACGGTTAGATATTGTGTTTTATTATACTCCATGTCAAAATTCCAGATTCTGATTGGTTGATAGCGGGGAGACAATTTACTTTATTCCACTGCATGTTGATTTTGACAGCGAAATCAAAATTTGATTGGTGGAAACTTTCACACGTGACGACGAACAAAACTTCATATTCACCTCTGAGTATCATATTCCCCTCTGAAATGTCGGGACTAAATCGTGCGACGTTAAGCGCGGTTTATGTACATAACGTCTTGAACTTCTTATTTTCTAAATACTTTTTGCAAATATCATTATCGTATTTCAGACATTAAATCAAAAAGACTAATTAAACAATTAATGTTTATCCGTACTGTTTATCAATATGTATGTTGTGTTTAGTAATAATTCCGGTATGCAAACTAATATTTGAAGTTCAGATAGTATACAAAGCTTAGGCAGTGGAATAAAACATTCATTTCCCTTGGCCTCTGGAGATATGAAGATTTGTTCACCCTCGAAAAATCATATTTCCCTCGGGCAGAGCCCTCGTGAAATATGATTATTCTTGGGTGAACAAATCTTCATATCTCCCTCAGGCACGGGAAATAAATGTATACTATCCCATGGCAAACACTCTATTACCCTTCACGGAGACGCTTGATCGAGTGTGCGCTTTAATAAATACGGATGATTGGTATTGATTTTTCACAAGACGTCACAACTTATTTCTTTGAATTTTAAATTTAATAGACAGCAATAACAGAACATTCAATATGATAAATTAAATAACACATATCTGAGAGAGAGTGATAGAGCAGATTGTTACCCCTCGAAAAGACATTGTCAATCTTGGCTTGAAATTTTAAGACTGCGATTTTTTTTTTTAATTTTTTTTTTTGGGGGGGGGGGGGGGGGGGTTATAATGCATAAACAGAGCATGACTTGCAAATAAGTGTGATTTTGTTATACCCCGCACAATTCTGAATTTGAGAAGGTTATATTAGCTAACTATTTCATTTAACAAAGATGTAACTTAATAGAAAACCGGATTTCCATTTTAAACCGAATGTGAAAATATGTCAGATGTGCTAAGGTTCTAAATTTTGATCGAAACATTTATCAAGTGCGTCATTAAACTAAAAAAAAACCTGCGATGCACATTTAACAAGGACGGGTATATGATACTGATGGCGTGATTATATAAGAAAACAAAATATCACTTTACAGCATTAACAATACAATATATTTATAGTTCTCTTTAAATGGACAAAAATATATAAATCACCATAAAACTTAGAAATGTCAAATCATAACTGTCATAAGATTAACAAAGTACAATACTGAGAATCGTCTTACTGCTGTATTTTTTTCTGATTCCAAGTATTCATAGAGAAAGTCTGCTCTTATTATGTTACATTTGTAAGTGCATTGTTGGGTAAATACAAATTATTATCCATAAAACACTTAACATCTCATATACCGATTAAGAAGACACGAAAGCAGGGAACAAGCAAAGACTGATAGAATCGCATGACTTCCAAAAAGAACGATACCGGGTGCGGCGACACGGTAAGCGTCTCCTGCTATGTAAGTATCACCGCCTATGCAAATCAATACGTCAAAATGTCACAATCGGGCATTGGACACCATCGGTAAAATTACAGATCACACCACATTTCTGGTACAATATGAATCTGAAGATATGAGACCGCAAAAACATGTCCTTGTGAGTTAAGACACCGACATATGCATCGGTCGATCAATTGATGATGGTGATCGTGAAATCTATGTAGTGTGTCAATTATAATCAAAATTCCTCACAGCTCTGTTCGCGCAGTTTTTATGAAAGAAGTACAACCCCTTTAATATGGTAAAGTGTTAAAATGGACGAGATTAACCTATCAACTGATATGTGAAAACGCCAAACGATGAAGCAGATGGTATGTTAGTGCTGAGAAATTGGAAATTTTGTCATGAAGTTGAAAGTTTTGTTTGCAGTTGTCTTCTACTTCGTTAATGACTTGGTTTTAATGTCGTTAATGATTTTGTCTTCCAACTAATTTGATTTGAGGTCTATGTAGACGAAATGCACATCTGGAGTATTAAATATAAGCATGGTTTCGTTGATGAGTTCTGATAACTTGTAGAAAATATCGAACCAAAAACTGAGCATCATAAAGGCAATATAATGACATAATAGAAACGACGAGGCAGAAGGTTTTCCTTAATACTCTTTTTACTGTCCCTTAAAAAAAATACAAGCATACATATTGTAACATGTAGAAAATAACAAATATCATCGATAATGTGCAAACAAAGATTTCAATAACCATTTAACTCTTTATTTGTAATTTCTTTCTTGTGACATTTGTCTGTAATTGATTTAAAGTGAAATTACATTGACGAACATGAAATGTGGATGGGTTATATGACATTGTAAAAATTGATATGAAATATCTCTTTTTAAAACACCAAAAAAAATGAACTTTAAAATTTAAATCTACGTTATATGATGCGATCAGTCTTTTTACTCGTGATCATAAGTATTATCAAAACGTCTCTTAATTCGGTCATTTACAATTTGCCTAGTATTGCTACCGATTGAAGTGTCAGGCTGTAAATATATTATGACTCACTAGAAAGGTATTTTACTTGACCCATTTATTTCATTTTTTAGTGCTGTAAATTTTTAATGTTATTTCATCAACATAGAGCCTAAAAATATAAAAATGATAGAATTTGAAGCGAGGTGATGTGTGAAATATGTTTCTTTTACACGTTTTCAAGTCATAATTTGCACCTACCTCACTCGTCTGTTTTGTGAAAATTTGTTATTTAAAAGTTAACAAATACCTCGAAGCTCCATACTATAATTCATGTGAAAACACGCATGTAAGATGCATAAAATCATAAATTATGCACCTTTATTAAACTTTAAAAGCCCATAGTAAAAGATGTAAACAATTCATATATACCAATTAGGTTTTTTCACTTTCTCTAATAAATAGTTCCATTTCTTTTGTTCAATTCCATCTAGTTATCATGAATTCCTTTATGATATAGGGTTGCTGCTTAAGGAAGCTATCCAACCAAGAGTTCTAAGTAGGGTGTTTGATATCATTGCTTCAAAAATTTTACGGACGCCATCATGCCATCATGAGTTGGTTGACTGTAATCTGTTATAGAATGTCTATTTCAAAAATTTTGTAAATTTTTCATAGGCGGATGCAGGGGGGGGGGGTCTTTGGGTGCTCAGTCTTTATTTTATGTTGTGTTTTGTGTACTGTTTTTTCGTCGTCTTTCGTTATTTCCACGACATTGTCAGTTTGAATGTAGATGTGATATCTCTCACCTCTCTTATACAGTCAATCTTTTATCCAGGGATAGATTACCTTAGCATTATTTGGAATTTTGGGTCATGAATGCTCTTCAACTTTTGCTTGGCCTTTCCAATTTTTCTATTTGGGCCTCACTGATGAGTGTCTGTTTCCTGTTAACTACAAATTTGGTGAATTTAGAGGTACACTTTTTCAATAAGTTGTCAGCATTCTATAGGAACGAAGTGGGCGCCTCTCCTTGTCAATCTCTTCTTATTCTTATATGAGTCGGACTCTTCAAAAACAAGAAAGTCGACGAATCATGATCATTTCATTTCACCTAGAGATAGTATTGATGATATTTTTTCCATTATCAATTCAAACTTTTCTGATTAATTTATAAATCCTTTAAAAAAAGAAACAACAAACACGGTTTCCTCGGCGTTATTTTTTGTCGAGCCTGCGACTTTTGTCGCAGAAAGCTTGACATAGGGATAGTGATCCGGCGGCGGCGTTAGCTAACTCTTAAAAGCTTTATATTTTAGAAGGTGGAAGACCTGGATGCTTCATACGTTGTATCTGGATGCCTCATGTTACAAAGTTTCCCTCAGTCACTTGTCTAATGTCCTTGACCTCATTTTCATGGTTCAGTGACTACTTGAAAAAAAAGATTTTTTGTAATTTTAAATTATCTCTTATTATAAGTAATAAGATAACTATATTTGGTATGTGCGTACCTTGCAAGGTCAGACAGTTTTCACTTGACTCCAGTTTTCACTTGACTCCGACCACATTTAATGGGAACACGGTTAAGTTTTGGTGGTCAAGTCCATATCGCAGATACTATAAGCAATAGGTCTAGTATATTCGGTGTATGGAAGGACTGTAAGGTATACATGTCCAACTGGCAGTTGTCATCTGACCTTTAAAAAGTAAACAACCAATACTGGGAATACTGGAAGTAACTTGCACGAGAGGCACTATTATGGGTTTTGTACACGAGATGCACCTGATATGGGTTATCAGCCCGGGTGGGCAATTATGGCTTGTGTATCAATGCTAAGTATATGATAAATGTATTTTAATAGTCTCTCATAATTCTTTTAAATAAGAATGGCACATACATATATTTTTCACTTGACTCCAGTTTTCACTTGACTCCGACCACATTTAATGGGAACACGGTTAAGTTTTGGTGGTCAAGTCCATATCGCAGATACTATAAGCAATAGGTCTAGTATATTCGGTGTATGGAAGGACTGTAAGGTATACATGTCCAACTGGCAGTTGTCATCTGACCTTTAAAAAGTAAACAACCAATACTGGGAATACTGGAAGTAACTTGCACGAGAGGCACTATTATGGGTTTTGTACACGAGATGCACCTGATATGGGTTATCAGCCCGGGTGGGCAATTATGGCTTGTGTATCAATGCTAAGTATATGATAAATGTATTTTAATAGTCTCTCATAATTCTTTTAAATAAGAATGGCACATACATATATTTTAGTGTTTTAATTATGTTGTATGTGGTGAGACTTTAATGAACAGAGGCGGATTTAGGAGGGTGGGGGTCTTTCTGAGATAAAAGTTGGTTGCTTATATAGGTAATCACTGAAGCGTGACTGGAGCGGGCCCTCTTAGACAATCAGTGGGCTTCCACTTATGAAAATTTCTGGATCCGCCACTGATGAAGTATTGAATTGAATTGTGTTTTAAACAGATATATATTGGAAATAATAACATTATGTACCTTGATGTATGAAATTTGGTAGCAATATTTACTAAAACATTATATATCAATATCAAATAGAAATTTAAATCTTTTTGAGGAACTTAAAGAAAGGAAAATAGAGGCTCTTATTATCTGAAATAAATATAGTGGTATATAGTATAAAATAAAATGGGTTACGGATTGCTCTAAAAAAAATCACAAGAAAAAATGGGCATTACAGGAATAATCTAGAATGTGTCGATAGTTCACTGATGCACCACTTAGTTAAGTTTAAACATATTTTATTGTCCAAAAACATGCACCACCTGCACTTACATCTTCTATGTTCAGTGGATCAAACCTCTAATTTGTTATTTGTTTTTGGGTATCATGTAAAATAAGGTTAAAATCTTAACAAATAAATGCTCCCAAATAATGTTTTTGAAAAAATGTGTTTTTATATGAATTATATAGCAAAAAAATGTAGGTGACGAATACTTTTGGCCAGGTATACGTACTGTACATTAAAACATGGATGCTGTTTTTTTTGTAGTTTTATTTCGTAGATCTATTAATTTTCAAAAAAACTGTATTACAATGTAACATGTGTAACAATGTAGTACTCTTGTATATATTCAGATCAACATTGAAATAAAATTTATCCATGATTAACGTGTGCAATCTTTAAAATTTCCCCCGGTGCTGACTACAGATTAATATGATGTAAATAAAGACTGTACAGTGAAGCAAATGTACGTACCTTCTATTCGTGATAGATTTTCTACTAATTCTGAAAGCTCTTTATCCGTGCTGGCAGCATCTAGTTGCCCCACATTAAGCTTTTCTTTGTGTTTGAAGAAGGACTGTTGAGACGCGCTCTAACACACTGTCAATTGATGGTTGATGAGAACGAGCTAGACGATCCATTTTGCAGTTTGTTTGTAAATGGCGGCCGAATGTGTTGTCATTTGTATCGATGGATATGATTGGTCGGAATTAATTAGCATGGTCGATAACGCATTGTGATTGGGTACATATGAATTGCTACTGAACACAGGGCGTAAATGTATTTACGAATCGCCGTTAAACTGTTCTTTTTCAATAATGTGGTTCTCGCTTTGATCTATCATAGATTGTCGATCGTTAATGCATTTATGTTAGATAATGATAGATTGTCGACGATAATTTCGTAAATGCATTTACAACCGTAAAGTATACTTTACACCGATAATCTATCATTGTCGCCGATAATCTGTGATTATCTCATTAATGTGGTTCCCGCGTGCCATATATATATGTGTGTCGCTGGCATTGGTAACTTATTTTGGATTGTCAAAGATATCAATCGGGTGCACATGCACAGTTGTAATGTTACAACCGGTAGAAAAGTAAATGCCAATGGGTTACACATGTTTATATTCTATCAAGAAAACCCTGTAAAAACTCTGTAATGATTCTCGACAAAATATTTTTAAGTGGATACTTAATTAATTGTTTTTACATTTGCATATAGTAATCATTTTATGTTTATATCTGATGAAAAACATTCTAAATTAATCTTACGTTGACTTATATCTCGAAAACGAAACATTCAGGCCCCGGCGCCATAAACCTTTTTTTTCTCAGCTCAGAATTTTTTTTCTTTGCTGAGAATTTTTTTCTCAGCGATGTAAGCGGTAAAATAGATGTTTGAAAACTAAAAAGTATACCAAACTTCGCTAAAACTCAATTTTATCTCTTTAGCAATAATGTAAAACATAAAAATAATCTATGATAGATAAAATGACCAAGTAGCATTCGTAAGCATCGGTAAATGGAAAGTTTGTAAGCATCTGTTAATGGACAAAAAGTCACAAATAAATTACTTTTTATATTAATTTATTTATTTATATACTTTTTTATACAGACTAAATGTAATCTTCGTTGACGTTTATGTGAAGAGTGCTTTCTTTCACGTCCGCACTTCTATTGTGTATGGCATGCAAAATAAACATTTATTAAGGAGGGGGAGGACAGGGGGGTACCCTTCTCCCACCCCTCTTCTCCTTTCTCCTACCCCCGTTCTCCTTTCTCCCATTAGAATAAAACATCTCCTTTTGAGATATTTTTTCTTGAAATATTAGATCATTTTTTAAAAGGAGAGATATTTTATTTTTTCTCCTTTCTCCCAGCCTTCCTCTCCTTTCTCCTACCCCTTTTCTCCTTTCTCCTATCCCTTTTCTCCTTTCTCCTACCCCCTTTCTCCCTGTCTCCCTTACCCTGTCCTCCCCCTCATTAAGGATCAATAACATTCATTATGTATTCAGACGACATAAGAAGACACCATGTGACAATTTTAGTCAATTATTTATTAAAGTGAAACAGAGCTACCAACAAACAAAAAAACAACATAAAAAAACCCGGATGTTTTTAGGCAGCAACCATTTGATTTTCTGGGGGTGGGGGATTTTTTTGGATTTGTTTTCAGTTTTTGGAGAAAAAAATAATTTGTTTTTGACCCTGAGAAAAAAAAATGTGTTTGTTTCACCCTCAGCTGCCACTATATGTATAATGCTAAAAGTGACAGCAAAAAAATGTTTTCGACAAAAAAATTAATCCGTTTTCAATATTCAAGATATGTATATATTTGATACAGAATTTAATACAATTAAACAATTATGCAAGTAGTAAAACTGCTCTGAGTTAAATATCATATTGCACCGTTAGGAAGAGAAAATGTAAGAACGACTCGTGTGAGAAGGCATGGCATATTATATTGTCCATTTCATTTATTAACAACACCTTGTAAAAATTATTCTTTTCGAAAATAAAAACTGTTTAATAGAACAAACAAAACTATTCGTCACACTGATATATGAGGGTCTTGATAAGGGAAAAGTGGGAGTGGGGAGGGTGTTCTATTTTTCTGTTTTCTGTAATTCTATTGACCATTTTTCTCTATTCAGTAAGAAATGTTTTCTGTAAAATTCTTGTGTTCTGATTGTGCATATGGAAATTTCCTTCTGTATCATTACTTTGACATGATAGATGTTTTGTTTGTATCAACGACATATATATGAAGACACTAACCAGTTACATCCCCCTCCCCTCCCCCGAATCTGTCACTATACCGCACAAATGATACATTAATTAATTTTGACTACTATCTGTTTAAAACCAAACAGGGGGTAAATTATTTAACTTTCTTCGTAATAATTTGGATATCTGAGATAATAAACAGTAGATATGGTGACATTAGGTATATTTGATTATTATACATGTATTTGGTAAATGAACATCAAGTTTAGCACCCCATTATTCAGTCTTTTTTCTTTATCTGTTTTTTTTCTTCAAATTTCTTTCTTTTTTTTTTTGGAAGGTGGAGGGATATTTTCTATTCTGAAAATCACCTTGTATATCTTGGGTAATTTCAAATAAAGATCTGATATTCAAGCGGGATATATATATAGTGCACAATACTACTAGTGTAGGAGTATCTACAATGAGAAGTTGTTTAATTGTTCGTGTTTTCGTGGTCTCTTTTAAAATTCGGTAAGCTTAACATGCTACAATCAAGTAGGTTATATGAGATATAATCTTCTTGCTACAACCAACTAACAAAGATTGGGTTATCAACTTAAATTTAAAATTCTCATATGCTATCTCAGAATTATAAGACATATTTTGATTTCTAAAGCTAAAATTATGTGTATGCTACTCAGTAATTTTTTCAATGATCAAAGAAAATGTTACAGCCATATTTGGAATATTTGTACTATATTGCATTTTTATGTAATACTTATGCTCATTTGACAAAAATCATGCTTATTCATTTATTTCTATGAATAGCAGATGCTGCTCAAAGGATTTTATTGGTTCTAAAAGATATTAGATGCTCTCGAGATCATAATTATATAAAGGGCCTCTAGCTGTCAAGTTCATGTTCACCAATTTGACTCAAATTCTCATATTTTATTTATAACAATGTAAAACATTTTTTCCAAACTATCAAAAGTATAAAATAAACAATTTACAGGACATGGTCTCGATAAGATTTAGCTTCGTTTCGTGTGAATTTTAGCAATGACGCCAACTTATTAAATTTCGAGTTAACCTTCTATGACCATATAAGCGATGTAAACATAAACATAGATATAAATAGATTTTAAGCAACTCGTGCAGTTGGATTTTTATAGGTCTACTAAATTTTGTATTATAGATTAAAAATTTATGTTTATCGTCGTTTTTTCCTAAATAAGAAACATTTTTGTGGATCGAATCAGTCAATTAAATTATTTACCTTTGTTTCACTTTCATTGTTGACATTCTTCTCCTAAAAATACCATAGTCCATACACGGACTATGCATGCGTTATTCTATCTTTTTCTACGGGGTTAAATTGGAGTTCACATGAATACAGGTTTAATGAGGTCGAGTTATTCACTTACAAGTGAATAATTAATTATCAATTTTTATTAGCTTAATTTGACAAAATTAAATCAATTTAACTGCTAAAAGTGAACTATTATTTCACTATTTCACTTTCATTAATGATTGAACAAAAAAAAATCATACTTTATATTTTTTATATATCTCGTAGCTAGTGCCCCTTTAAATAACTTTTGTAGTCGTTAGATTGATTTGTTTAAAAAAACCACTTTCATTTCTGTTTATAACATATTTTGTGTCTACAGACAATGAACACAAATTTGATGTTGAGTATTTATCCGAAAGAAAGAGTATAAAAAGAAGACGTTAACTTAATCCCACTAGACCACGATCGCACCACGCTCACCACGATCTAAAATGAATACGATCTAAAATGAATTTAGATCGTGGTGAGGTCGGGGTATGAGCGGCATGAACATGTTAATTTTCGTTACTTTCACGATGCTACTACGTCCTAATTTCGCTTAGAACTACAACTTTCCCGCTACGATTAAACCACGTTCTCATCGCGCTTATTCTGCGACCTAACTTCGCTTATACAGATCTTTCTACGCTCTTCACGTTCTCACTACGACCATACCACGAGTTATCCGATTGCAACACGATCTTACTGCGATTAAAGCACGTTCTTTCCACGATTATACTACGTTCATACCGCGATCTTACTACGTCCTCAGCAATACCGTCAATATCGTGTTTCCTATCAATATAGTTCCATTCCTTCTATTTCTGATTAAACAAAATCTACTAGAACCCGTGGACGTGGTGGTAGGGGTTGATGTAGAGGCAGAGGGAGCAAAGTAGGAACGCCATACTAAACTCCAAATAGTACACAAGAAACTAAAATTAAAAATAGTACAAGACTAACAAAGGCCAGGGGCTCCTGACTTGGGACAGGCGCAAAAATAGTGGGGTTAAACATGTTTGTGAATTCTCAACCCTCCCCTATACCTCTAGCCAATGAAGAACAGTAAACGCATAACAATACGCACATTAAAATTCAGTTCAAGAGAAGTCCGAGTCTGATGTCAGAAGATGTGAATAAAGAAAATAAACAAAATGACAATAATACATAAATAACAACAGACTACTAGCAGTTAACTGACATGCAAGCTCCAGACTTCAATTAAACTGACACTATACACATAAGTAGTATAATACTTGCCATCAAGAGATGTCGGAACGACCAATCAAACCTAAATTACAACCTATTGCTGGTCCATAAAGCTCAAATGACGATATTTTAGTGAACAATAGCAGAGATGACACAGATGTGTCAATATATATAGGAAGATGTGGTATGAGTGCCAATGAGACAACTCTCTATCAACGTAAAAATCTATAAAAGTAAACCATTATAGGCGAAGGTACGGCCTTCAATACGGAGCCTTGGCTCACACCGAACAGCACGCTATAAGGTAGCAATAAACAGTTAGGAAAAAATATTAAAATTTGCCCTTATAAATTTTACCATCCCCTTTTCATTGCTTTCTTGCAATATCAAGCTTACTGTTTGTGTCATATATGGGCATATGTATGTAATCAGAATCTTCCATAGATTTTATATCCAGTATATAAAATGGTAAAATATAATTTCTTTTGGGTGTATCCATGGAAACAATCTGCATTTATTTGTTATAAAATATTGCAAAAAGGGGGGAAAAGATGTCACATATTTCCCCAAAATTTGGCTAAAAGTAGAATTTTAATCGCTTGAAGTAATACCTTTTCTGAAACTGTGTACATATATCATTCAGCAAATCCAAGGAAAATCATATGTCTTTCATCTCATTTTTTTGTAAAATTGCGTCAAAAACTTCGTGTAGAAAAAAAGTGTTTGTAAACATTACAAAAACATCAAATATGGCATGTAGAGGAGAACTAGGTTCACTCCCTACACTGTATTATGTAATAATGAATATGGTAAAATATTGGATCCATCTTATGAAAGATATTGAACCTTCAAATATTATTCTAAGGGAAGCCATAAATCTATCTCATTCTATGGACAAACATAACCAGGAATCTTGGATAGGAAGCATTAAACATATATTTAAATTTCTAGACTTAGAATATCTATTTGTTAACCAGTCAAACTTTAAACAAAACCATATTCTAAAAAAAGTAAAAACATCTTTAACTATTAAATTTAAAGAAAGCTGGTTAGCGAGTTTAGAAAGCGATTCTGGGAAGTGTACTAATTTACAATCTGGCAATAAATTAAGAACTTACAGAAAATTTAAAAATATTTTTATGTTTGAACCATATTTAAAAATGAATTCAAAAAAAGACAGGCAAATAATCACAAGATTTAGAACTAGCTGTCATGATCTTGAAATAGAAAGAGGGAGGTATATTGGAATTAAAGCTGAAGACAGAAAGTGTAAGCTATGTAAGAACGCAGTTGAAGACGAACTACATTTTCTTTTAAAATGTCCTGTTCTAAAAGATACTCGATCTCAACATCTATCTAATTTAAATTCTAAATTCAAAAATTTTTCAAGATTATCTGATGAAATGAAATTTGTTTGGATTCTTTCATCTGAAGATTTGTTTGTTACTTCAAACTTATCTAATTTATTGCACTCCCTTTTTGAAGAACGAAAGAAAATTATAGAAAATATTGTTGTTTGAAAAAAAATAGATATATATATGTATAGGAATTAAAATTGATCAGGAGTTGTCTCCCATAGACCTAGAACTATCCTAAAGATTTATGTAATTTCTCCAGGTCACAGTGGCACCCATAACAACTATGTTTTGTCAATAACTTGGTTTATATCAGGTTAATTAGTGTAAATGTGTATTCATGTTGTTTTTTGTTTAATTGTACTTTAATCATTCTAATCATTTTCTTTGCTTTATTTTGTAATTCATTTGATTGTATAGCTCAAATTTTGGGCACCATGATTGGTTAATAAAATTATCTTATCTTATCATTACATTAATTTCTGGACCAATGGCCGGTCTAGCTATGAAAATACGGATTGTCAAACAGAAAACAGCCCATAAAACATGTAAAAAATAATCTTGATGCACTTATAAACCACCTTTGAAGGCTAAATTAGCACTCAGCTGTCTAAAAAAGAATTTTATTACACAATAACTTTCCTATTTGAAAAATCCACAGGGCCAAAATGCAAAACTAAACTCCTAACTGTGTATTGCTACCTAAAGGGCCCCCAAAAAATACTAATGTTAAACCATTTAAACGGGAAAAACCAACGGTCTAATCTATATAAAAACGAGAAGCATGGTTGAGCCGTTAGAGCAAATGGATAAATACATTCAGACAAACAAAATCTAGGGAGTTTTTTCTATATATTTTATGTGAAAATGACAATGAAAATGATGGTCGTAGTGTGAACGTAGTAAGGTCGTGAGAAGAACGTGATCAGGACGGCAAGGGCGTGCTAGAATCGTACTATGGTCGTGAACATCGTGGTAAAGTCGTAGTGGAAGCGTAGTTGGGTCGCAGTGAGAACGTGATGGTCGTAGTATAAGGTCGTGATAACGTCGCTGTGAGATCGTGGCGCAATCTCTCCGAATAGTATCACGCTTTCGCTACGCTCTCGCTACGATTGTACAGCGACCTTTGCGATCTTACTACGATCTTAGTGCGCTCTCACTACGCTTCTTCTACGACCTAATTTCGCCACGACTGCACCACGATTGTTTTGAACATGTTCAAAGTTGGCCACGCTCTTCACGATCTTGAAGACCTCACCACGACCGTCGTACGACCTTACTGCGACCTACACGATCGTACCACGACCATCAAAATTTGCATTTTTTTCACAGATCGTAGTGCGATCGTGGCCTAGTGGGACTGGGGTATTAACAAAAAATGTTTGACTGAGTAACAATGTGTATGTTTTTTCGGATACAATTTCATTTAAAGTAGAAATTTTAAGATTTGAAATGTCAAAATTTTCACTTTGAAAAAAACTTTCACAACCTAATTTATGTTTACTATGTCCCTAATACGCTTCAGAGTCTGTAAAAACCCTATTGAAATTTAATTCTATATCAAAATACCCCCAAAAGCAACATGCAAGATTTTTTTTTTACTTAAGTATGGTTTTGGCTATACTCAAAAAATAACTTTGAGTAAAAAAATATCTGAGAATTTTTTTATGGCGGTGTATTTTGCTGAAAATAAAAAAATTGGGAAAATTCTCAGGCTGAGTAAAAAATCTTTACTCAAATAGTATTATATTTTACAATAATCAGTGTGAACATTCCATCCTGCTATGTGAGTTCGCATCATCGATTAAATATACCACAGAACTAGCAATCCTCGTCTTGAACACCTTTCAAACTAATACAGACTTACAGCTATCATATCTGATATTGCCAGTCACAGACTTTTCAGACCGGTTATCATTGGAAAAGATGAAAGGGAGAACAGATCCTTTCAAAAAAGTCACTTTCAAAACACAGCTTTCGATGCCATCAATTTGGACAATATTCTTTATCATTAATTAGTTCACTCTAGAAAACCTCCCTACTGTAAAGGTCAGTTTGTGTCTATCATATCTTACACATATACCAAATCATTTGCAAACACGTGTTGCAGCATCTAAATATTGACGACTTCAAGTCTAAGTAATACTTCTCCCATCAGGACGAGGTGTGTCAATGTAAGATCATCCAATGGCCAAAGGCCAGAAGTTGATCTTACCACAAAGTCCGAATGTGATAGCTATTTTTCATCCTAGCTCCTCTAGACTATATGAAAACATAATTACATGTATACGCTTCATAGCCTCTAGTTATGAAAGCCCTACAATAATTATAATATACTTTATATATTATTATATGGTTTATACCCTTTATGAGCCCCGGATACAATGTATAAATATGTTACTTTAACACTATGTTTGTATCCAGTCGTCCTGGTGTAGGGATATGAATATGGTTAAGGTCTTGATTCCCAACATAGAATCTGTAAATACTTCGTCTGGTCACGTTATTAATGGCCACTTGAACATTGTAAATAACACATCTCCTCGAAATGTGTTATCCAAAGGCCAAAAATATCGTGAGCTGGAAACTTTTAAATGCTGATAGATTTAGTTGCGGACTATAAGAGGCAGTGGGTTAAACACGAAACAGAAGACGCATATAATCTTATCGAACGGTTAAGTAGGTGAGGTCGATGATACACATCTGAAGCAAAGAACTAAATGGGTGTATGAATACATGCTACATCGATCTTCAAAAACCCAAATGTTGCTGAGCACCTGTCCTACTGCCATGACAAATATGTTTTCTTCGCCGCAGATTAAATCCAAAACAACTTTGTACTTGAAATAAACAAATATTACAGATACAGGAAAGTCTACCTCATATCTTGACTTTGCACACTAACTTGAAATTCATTCCGAACGGAGCGCCGTGGTGTTGCAGATGGTGGGAACGTCTAATCAGCTTAACGAATATGACATTAAAGAAAGTTTTTGGTTAAGCACTCGTCAGTAAAAAATCTTTGAAAAATAGTACAGCGGGTGTGTGAACAATTGTGCACATCCTGCTACAAGCATGACATTTGGCATAGACCTTCCTCAACTATAACTCTTTTATTTCAGATAGGGAGGCATTTGAAAAAAAATGTCTCACTTCCGATAAAATCCAAAATGACGGACATCATGCTAATGGTAGCACTACAGTCCGAATTTTCTGACTCCAACCAACAGTATTTGAAGAATAATTTCTCCAAAACTACTCAATGGATTTTCAAAATCTTAAACTCATTTTAAAGCTAAAAATACAACTATTTCGTAATCTATAGATACATTTATTTTGGTATGATTAATCTCAAAATATAGCTAATTAATTGCCACAAAAATGGTCTTCCAACTTGAATGAAAATGGCACATTCAATGTCAAATGGTAGTAACAATTTATTTTCAACCCTTTAATCAACCATTCACAATTTTCAAAACTGTGTCTCAGATTTTATATATATGCCTTCAGTAGGAAGATATATTGTTTTGCTCCTTTTTGTCGACAGTCGCTTCAGCTTTTCTAATTCTCGGTTCACAAGTTCAATCTTAAGTACACAATAAGTAACATTCGGTTTACGTTGATACACAGTGTTACTGTTTTATTCTCAATGTTTTGCCCGAAAAATTGTTTGACTTACATTTTAAAAGTACATATGATAGATTTTGTAAATCTCTTTTCAGAATTAAAAAAAAAAATACGTTCAAATATATACTGAGTACTGTCGTGTATTCTATATAACTAATAAAGTTTAGATTGAGCTACGCTGTGAATTGTTGTTTTTGATTTCTGTAGATCACAATTACAAAATTGGAAAGTACAATTACTTTGCTTTAGTCAGTTTGTGACAAAACGTATTAGTTTTTATAATTGAGCTAGCCTGCAAAAGCGTCCGTAGGGAGAATGAACCTTAACTCAACAAACACTGAAAAGTAACCAGACACAAGTTGTTTTCTTTTTCCTTTTTCCTTTTTCGATATTCAAAGGAGTAAGTTCGGTAAGTGCCATATTTGGCCCCAATTATAAAGTTCATGGTTACAAGACAATAATTGTTTTAAGTTGCCTTGAAGACATGTGAAAAAGTTAAACAGAGCTGTTTTTGTCAAAGTTTAATTCTAACACAACGACTTTTACATTCCAAAACGGTCAAGATAAGGGATTTTGGTGAAATTTGACAAAATCAGCGGGATTTCAACCAAATAAAGGACCAGGAAACATAGAGCGCAGGCGTCGACAAGCTTAATATTCAAATAAGACATGTTAAATGTATTCACAAACATTATTTTAAAAGATCTTTGTTGTCGACGTATGCGCTCTCTGTTTCCTGTCAAATAATCTTTAGCTATAATTTATCGTGATATTGGTCAATAAATCCGAATTTGAAATTTACGCTAAAAAAGTGGGCCATTTTAGGACCTTATCGAACATACTCCTTTTAAAAAATATTAAAAGTCCAAACTGATGAATTTTTTTCCCCCTCAAAATTTTTTTTCACAAATTTTTTTTTCCTTAAAATTTTTTTTCATGAAATTTTTTTTTCAAATTTTTTTTCCTCATAATTTTTTTCCTCTAAATTTTTTTTTCCTCAAAATTATTTTCCTCAAAAATTTTTTTTTTTCAAAATTCTTTTTCCTCACAATTTTATTTTCCTCAAAATTATTTTTTTTTTCAAAATTCTTTTTCCTCACAATTTTTTTTTCCTCATTAATTTTTTTCCTCAAATTTTTTTTCCTCAATTTTTTTTTGTTTTCCTTTTTCGGTTTTTATTTCCTTTTTCGATTTTCATTTCCTTATTCGGTTTCTATTTCCTTATTCAATTTTCATTTCCTTATTCGATTTCTATTTCCTTATTCCATTTCTATTTCCTTATTCGGTTTCTATTTCCTTATTCGATTTTCATTTCCTTATTCGGTTTCCATTTCCTTTTTTGATTTTATTTCCTTATTTGGTTTCTTTTTCCTTATTCGATTTTCATTTCCTTATTCGATTTCTATTTTCTTATTCGGTTTCTATTTCCTTATTCGATTTTCTTTTCCTTATTCGATTTCTATTTCCTTATTCGATTTTCATTTCCTTATTTGTTTTCTGTTTCCTTATTCGATTTTCATTTCCTTATTCGGTTTCTTTTTCCTCTTTCGGTTTCTATTTCCTTATTCAGTTTCTATTTCCTTTTTCGATTTTCAATTCCTTATTTGGTTTCATTTTCCTTATTCGATTTTCATTTCCTTATTCAGTTTCTTTTTCCTTATTCGGTTTCTATTTCCTTATTCGATTTTCATTTCCTTATTCGATTTTTATTTCCTTATTCGATTTTCATTTCCTTATTCAGTTTCTATTTCCTTTTTCGATTTTCATTTCCTTATTCGGTTTCTATTTCCTTATTCAATTTTCATTTCCTTATTTGGTGTCTATTTCCTTATTCCATTTTCATTTCAAATTGAGGAAAAAAATATTTTGATAAAAAAAAATTTGAGGAAAAAAAATTTTAGGAAAAAAATTTAGAGGAAAAACAATTTTGAGGAAAAAAAAATTTGTGAAAAAAAAATTCATGAAAACATTTTGAGGAAAAAAAAATTTGTGAAAAAAAATTTTGAGGGAAAAAAAATTCAGTTTGGACTTGTAATATTTTTCCAAATTTGAATATCGAAAAAGGAAAAAGGAAACAACTTGTGTCTGGTTGAAAACCATAGTTTGCAAGGAGATAACGTATTCATGGTATTGGCACTAGTTTTCTAAAATAGAAATGCAAGAAAATTTACCGAATCCAAATTGTTTGTCTTCAATCTTCTAATATGATGTCACAATCGGGAAAAGGGCATAATTGATACAACTACATATTATACGACTGTTCCTGCATCTACAGATCTCAGACTGTAAAGTCGGTAGTTAACTAGGCCACAGATTTATCGTATATGTTGCATATGATGTAAATTCTTACATAATTCACGAATACATATCTAAATCATAACACAACCTTTTGCTAGGAATTATATTTTAGATGAAAATTACAGAATTTTTTTTTTTTAAGAGAAGTAGGGCATTAAAACCTGGTTTAGCATGAGAAAATGTTCTGAAAACATTTTTAAATTTGCACAGAAGGTATAGGAATGCATAAGATCCAGAAAATTAAGTGAATCACCCAAGATTTTAATCAAATTTTAAATATGTGGACGTCACAATTACGTCATTATATAATATGTTTTCGTCAGTTAAACGAAGTTTGCTGCTGAAATCATGCAATTTTACATTTACATTTGCTTGATGTACCATCGTGACAAGCCGAGGAATGCTATATAACATTCAATAAACTTAAATATAGCTATTTGTATAATTTCAACGACTTTAAAGTTGTTTGATTGGTGGATAAAATTAAATGTAATATTCGTATTAAAATTTTTATAGAACATGGATTCAAATTGATATTTCAGAATGAAGACGATGTACTCTATTATCGCAACTGTTCTACTTGTTATTGTTGTTTCTACTAAGAGGGTATTGACCTGTCCCACCAACTGTTCCTGCATCTCACATGCAGATGGAGTTGTTGTAGATTGCAAAAACAGAGGACTGACCGTTATTCCAACAGACTTCCCGAATGACTCATTAAGCATGTAATATTTTTTCTTTTTTCTTATTCTTTCATCCTAATGTTTTTATTTCAAAATATTCCATAATTAATAAATGTAATGACCGTTTATGCATGCTTATTTGTGAAAAAAAGGCAAGAAGATAACGAGTGGTTTATCAAAAACCATAGTTATTGTAAACAAAATTCCCAAAACATGGCTGTTGTGAAAAGACTACACGGAAAAACTATAAAACTATAGAGATGCAATGTACCAATACTTGGGAGGCGAACTAATGAGCAAGTGCTACTGGAAAAAACCTTGTAAAATGTTCGATACATTTTTTTCGAATTCTGATAATAATGTGTTACCACAGGCACTTGTCTCAGAATTTTTTTTCCCTATATACCTTAATATAACAAGGTTATATTAAGGTATATAGAAAAAAATTTCTGAGACAAGTGCCTGTGTGTGTTACATAATTTTAAAAATCCACAAAGGATAACCACAATTATCTTCAGAGCATTTTCTGTTTCAGCAAAATCCTGTCTTGTGTGTTGTATGCTTTTAAATTTTTGGTGTATTTAAGTATCTATAACTCTAACTTTTGTTCATCGGATCGAACTTTATCTTCTTGATACGATTGGTTACCATTCATTTTTTTTTATAATATAAAAAAGCAGAGGAATATTTTTGAAGGGCATGTTTAGATCTATATAATTAACACCTGACCATCATAGAACTGTTTACCATGTGTCAAGTACAGAGTCCATAGGTAGAAGGTAATTGACCTGGGGTGAGATTTAGATCTTTACTATGAGCCTTCACACAACATACAATGCATTTGAGGTAGATATCAGACACAACGACTTCACTACCTGAACCACTTAATGCACAAACTCCCAAAGCAGGGAGTACACTCTTTGCTAACAGGAGAGCTCTCATAGCCAAACCGGCTAACATGGGTAAGAATCCACCTTCCTTTCGCATGTTTTGTTATAGCTGTTTTACACTCAGCTCCAAGACCATACCATCTTTTACACTTTTAAACAACTTGTCGATCTTAAGTATTTGTCGCTGAGTGAACAACATCTTCATCTTCATCTTTTGTTATCTTTTAGACACACCAAAACATCTCATGAGTGTGCAAACATTCAATTTATCTATATTTTGATTCGATACCATATCACTTCTAACAACACCTCCCTTTAAGGTGTTTATACCTCATGGAGATGAAAACGTACTGTTAAATGAACACCTCTCAGATCGATGGGAGTTCTGTTCTTGATCCACCAGAGTAGTACTCAAACGATTAATGGTTTTAAGTATGACTAGTAAATATACAAAGCTTTGAGTGTTATTGAATGTTTTTATACCAGGTGAAATATTTTGGAAAAGCTAGTTTCACGATTTGCCAGAACCATTTCATCACTCTTTCTGATGGATGGATTGTACATGGTATCGATTTTGTTGTTATTAGCAGATACAGTGGGAGAAAGGTCATGATGAGTTGCTGTATTATCAATGATACGTTGTTATAATTGATTATCCATTTATTTACCCTTTAGAACACAATGAACATACCTATTTTGTCAGTTGGACTAAAACCGAACTGAATCTGATATAACCAGTGCAAATGCTTCGGTGTTTGGTTCGACTTCCACTCGTATTTAGACTGACTCTTAATGTCAACCATAGACTTTTTCAGCTTCTTAGACGGGTGACTCACATCGATCACGATCAAAGGGTATATAGATATAGAAAGATGTGGTGTGAGTGCCAATGAGACAACTCTCCATCCAAATAACAATTTAAAAAAGTAAACCATTATAGGCCAATGTACGGCCTTCAACACGGAGCATTGGCTCACACCGAACAACAAGCTATAAAGAGCCCCAAAATTACTAGTGTAAAACCATTCAAACGGGAAAACCAACGGTCTAATCTATATAAAACAACGAGAAACTAGAAACACGTATAAATTACATATTAAACAAACGACAACTACTATATGTCTTTAAATGCGGAGGGGTTATTGTTACTATTTCTAACTAGATAATCCATGTGGATGAACTTTTTACGAAAGTAGATGTATTCCTTGTACACCCTAGATACTTGACACTGTTTGACTACTGCTGAATATCGTTGAGCATTCAGAGTGACGTGGATATTTGGTAATCGAAATTGATCAAACACGACTGCGTTTTGAGTATTATCGTTACCTTTCACAGTTTGATAGGTTACGATGATATGTCTAGGTTTCTCCCGCCCACTCTTGGCAGGTTATTGCCAAGTGAAATCTCTACTTTGTAGAACGGATATAGAATTAGACTGTCTGATGTTGAAACCTAAATTAATTTGCTATTATTCTGGATTTTGTTTTAAAGTTTCATCTTGTTTTCACTGGAGGAGACCACATGAAAACTAACCAGAATAGTTGACTGAATATTTTTTTTCGGGATCTGATACTGCTCTGAACACTGTTTTTGCATTATAGTCTCGCCCGAGTATTTGAGTTCTAGTTTGAATCCATACACGGTCTTGTCATAATCCTCCGCGAAACCAAAAATGAGTTTCAAAAAGGTATGGTGAATGAGAACATTCATTTTGTCGTAGGCTTTGCGATGATGTAACCATGTATAGATGCAAAACCAGTGTCCGGCGTCAATCGTAGAATTTTATATGACAATTGGCTAAAGTCGTCGGTATATTTAACAACCCTAAAATAGTAGTAGCTTTACCTGGATCATGTATGTATTTGATTTGCTGAACTGACAGTGTATAACCGATGCTTTTGAAGAGATACATGTTACCATTGTTTACATAAGATATATCCCAGATCTGCATTAGCATAAGCCGTGTCGTCATTTTTTCAAAAATCGTCCTTCGACCAAAAGAAAACTCTCAGCCAGATTTGGGGTTTCGACGTTGATTCGTATCTCAACACCCAAACTATTCAAGGATGCTCTAGTTTGGGGCTCGTATTCATGGACTTGGAACTCCTGAATACTTTCATCAAAAGACAAACCTTCTGTTATTCTTATGTTCTTGTTCGTCTACTCAAACGAACATAAAATATTTATAAATAAAAAACCAAACACTATTTGGGATATCAGCTCGCCTGGACAGTACAGTTAAGCATGTTTATTCATTTTATTTACAATATATGAATATTTTTCTGCACGCCCGTAGCCGCTGCTTCAACATATCATTTCCCAATTATACACCGGGGTGAATGTACATATATAAACACTGTATATATATGTACATTCACCCCGGTAATATTTATCAATTTCTTATATCCCCCAAGGGTGACTGGGGAAACGAAATATGGTCACTTGGTCTTCCCCAGACAGGCAGTAAAATGCTTGCCAAAGTAGGGCGTCCGTTTGGTTGTGCGGGATGTATCAAGTTTGCAGCCACATCCGGTCAGAATGGGGACATTTAATCTGATGCCTCGTGTAAAGAGAGTGCCACGCTCTTTGCACGTTAAGAACCCTTGCAACAACTCTTTGAGGGGTCTGTAGGTGGCCTGTTGCAAGGCAAAATTTCTGCCCCTATCCAATGTACTCTCATTTTCCTGTGGCTGCCAAATTTCCCCGACCATCATCCTGGATGGACTCTATAATTACAAAACCTACGTTAACCTGTTTTAGTCCTGAAAATGCATGAAATATTTGCCACTGGACGTTAAGCAACCAAAAATCAATCAATCAATCAATTTCTTATAAAAGTCTGTTTTTGAAATGTTTTAAGTTTTTATATTGAAAAAGTAATGTGTAATGTAATGCATTACACAGGAAAAGTAATGTAATATAATGCATTACATGTGAGAAAAATGTAATTGTAATTGTAATGGAAGAATCACAAAGTAATTGTAATGTAATGCATTACATTGCAATGTAATGGCCCGAGGCCTGATCAGAAGATAATCTGTTTGCATCATCACTGCTTTTATCAGGTAACGATTCGTCTTGTAGAAGTATACTTTCTTCTGTATGTTCGGCCATATTGAAGATGATGACCAGACTGAACTGTCCGAAATGCAAGCGTCGAATGACACATACTTACACATAGATTTACCGTTACAATTCCTCCCGCTTATATTAGCTCGCTAGAGTATACATTAAACCGGTATATCTAGTCATGTGCCAAAAGTAACAACAAAGACACGTGTTCTTTATAACATTGATAAATACATTTAGTATTACATCCAATTATTTATAGCATTTGACGAAGTTGCGAGTGTTTGCAATACCACTGTCTGAGATAATATTGTTCAAACGGATTTTCGGCTGAGGAGTCATTTTGCTCTTATGAGTAATGTCTTGCTGCTGAGAAAATTTGATTTTAAGTTTCTTACACACTTTACAAACCACATAATCTACAGCTTTGGTGGCTTCTTTTTCAACATCTTTAGGAGCTATATTGGTGGATATTCCCAATGTCTTTTTGGTTGAAAAGGTCAACATTCATCAAGCTATATTGGCGATACTGTCAAAAAGACCTCAATCATCATACACATACTTGCGACGGTATTCTTTATTAATTTGATTTGCAACATTATTTATAAACAGGAGTACTCCTCACTGTTGATAAAATGGCTCTTTGGTATGGTTGCGAGGATTGCTACAATACCATTGCGTACATCAAAGTTTCTAGCATAATTGGAGGCAGTGCACATCTCCAATCGATCTAGGAGTTGATGAAATTCTGAGTGTAAAAACACCACCCAGTACAATATTTATCTAGCTTGTAGGGACGCGAGACGATATTTCAACATCACTTTACTCACTTTAGGGGTTTGAGAGAGGATTGAGATGCTTTGGAATTGCTTTTTAAGATCTCGACATACTGGTCCAAATCATAAGGTTCATAAGGTTCATGCATGTCTGTTGCCTTCATCACCATGAGTTCCTACAAACCGAGAGTTCCTTTGTATCTTACTCCATTGACGAAGATGAATTCCCGATGAAGATTCCATTGTCTTCAAAACGCAACCAAAGGTGTGGGCAGCATAACGGTTCATTCTGTAATTTTGGGAGGTGGGAGAGACAATGCAGATTTTGGTAGGACCGGTGGGAGATCTTCAATCGTCTTGGTGATCATAGGAGCCGTTGTCTCTTGTGCTTTTGAGACAGATTTGAAAACTCATTCAGATCACAAATCAATCCTTGTTTTCTAAGTCCTTGTAAGTTGATTGCTTGAATGCTGCGTTTTACATTTTGAAGCTCCCTGGCAACAGCTTCACGTTGATTAGTATGAGTGATTTTGATTAACTTCATTTATTTATAGTGATTGAACGATCGCTATCGAGCACTTAGTGATGGATCGATGTTAAGAATGTCCAATTGCGATTGAATGAACGACATATGACGATAGAACAAACGCTGTATAGCGATAGAGCGATGAACGCTCTATAGCGATGTAGCGAATAATATTTTCTTTTTACAGAATCATTCTTCTCATACAAAAATGTTATTTTTATAAATAGTAAAGGCGAAGTTCTTGGTTTCGATAGGAGGGTTTCAGATACTTCTCTTTATCTAATTGCCATAACACCGTATGGTTCAAACCAGCAGTGATTACAAAAGGTGATTAACTCATCAAAGGTTAAATCCACAACAATTTTCGCGATGAATTTATTGAAGATTCTTAACGTCTTGTTGAAAAAGACATATACATTTTTTTCCCGGATCGTCTGTCGAGGGAGAAGAACATATGGAAAAATTTGGGTACCTTGCTAATTTGCATGGCGGCGATATTGCCTTAACATGACTGCTGCCATTGCAATACAGATCGTATGCTTGCACCAACTTAACCTAATACATATTCAATTAAGTCCTGAACATTTCGACATTATTATTTATTTTCATCAATACCTTCTTATTCTTCTTCCAAATCTTATCATCCTTTGTAGGACAACCACACCGTTACGGCATATAGAACAAAACACTACAAAAGTCAAAAAGTCTGAAAAGACCAGTTTTTGTCTGAATTTGCATGAATTTTTACTCGACATTCGTAATTTTTCTGAATATTTTTTAAAAATTCTTGACATAGTATTAATTTGTCTAATTATGTTCTTGATTTTTCTTGACAAGTGTCTTGACAGTATGAACATTGTCTTAAAATTTCTCGACACTTCCTGTATCATCTGATATGAGTCTGGATTAGTCTCGACCAATTCCTGACTGTCTTTTTGTCTCGATCTATCTTGACATATTCTTGACATTCTAAATAATGTCTGAATATGTCTCGACACATTCTTGACAGTCTTAAATATGTCTTGACATATCTCAACAGTGTAAATTTCGCCTAAAATATGTACAGACTTATTCTGCACTGTTTATGACATTCTATTTCTGCTATATACTCCATTTAAATATGACTAAACTAAACTTTGAAGAATCAAGGAATAATTTGGTATAGTAAGATACTCTTTTGGTGCACCTAGTTGGAATACCCTGAATAATCCTCCATGTAGTTTAATTTTGATTTATTTGTATTAAACGTTTAATTAATTGTTTTTCACTTCGAATAAATCGAAGTAACTGACAAACAGCAAAACTGTCAGTCAAATTTGCTTTACTAAAATAGGTGCCTTGTAGACAGTTTAAAATGTGACCATGTGTCTCTTTTGGACCCCATAATTCATATTTTGGGTTGTGTGGCTAAAAAAAGAGGGGGGAGGCCTTTCGTGTAGGTTAGAAAAGCAGTTCTCATCTTGATTCAAAACCCTTATTCATTTTTTAGAACAACTCAAAAACATTTTTTATTCAAATTTGAGTGTTGAATTTTATAATTTTTTATCAAAAATAAATATTTGTGATAACTCCTTCCGGAAAAGAAAAAAAATGTTTAGATCTATATTATCTGTTTGAGATCCATTTCATATGACCAATGATTTCTATAGAAATCATTGATGGGACCCATTATAAATACATTTTTTTTATTATTCCTAGAGTAGATAAGAATTTTCTTTTAATCTTTGGGAATTATTCAATTTGTTTTTATGTTAAAATAATTAACTTCATAATTTTGATGAAGAAAATCCATTTTAATTCTTTTTTTCTTCTTCTTCAAACTGATGATTTTCATAATCTTTTAATCTATCAACAAACTTTTGAGAAATTGTAGTGGCATGGTTGGTCAACTGATAAGTTGTAAATCAGTAATTTCTATTTGACAGTTGTGTGTATTCTGGGGTGATGAATACCTTAATTTTATTGGGAGCATCCTGCCCATGTGTAATACTTAATATATATTCCAACAGATGAAATTACACAAATTTTTCTTCTGTTAATGAATGATTTGTATATCATCATAATTTGCTATTTATATAAACCACATTTTTGTACAATAATTATTTACCATATTAACATTGAATATTATGAATGTAGAATGAAATATGTCTACAGTATGATTGGTTTAAATCATTTAATTTATAAGATTTAGGGAAAAAAAATGGAATTTAAAAAATAACATTTAAATTGTTTTATATCAACACACCTAAATTTAAATTATTTTATACATTAGGTTTTATAGCCATATTTGCATTTGTAAAAATATTTTGATACTCAAATATTCAATTATTTTGCATGTCCGACTTTCATTTTTGTTGTAAAAAGTGTAACTTGAAACAACAGTATATTATGTAAAGAGAAATAAAGATTAAAGTTATATCATGAATATTTGTCATGATTTGTAAAACTCAGAACTGCCAAGTAAATTTAAGACACAATTCAAAATGTTCAGATTATGTCAAGCCATACTGAGAAAAAATAAGAATGTCAAGAATATGTCGAGTAATTTTAAGACAGTATTCAAATGTCAAGAATTTGTCAAGAAATTTTAAGACCATATTCAGAATGTCGAGAATATGTCAAGTAAATTTCATACAAATTTGATATAAATGAGAATTTGTCAAGAAAAATTAAGACACAGGTCATACTTTTGGAGAATGTCGAGTAAAAATTCATGCAAATCAAAACAAAAACTGGTCTTTTCAGACTTTTAGACTTTTGTAGTGAAACCCACCAGCATGAATGTAGGAATATAAGTACACTATATTTTATATAATGCTATCCTTCACCAATATATACAAGATCACTTTTGTAGTTGCACGTATAACTTGTTGTATGTATTCTTAGTTGCGTTTACAATTGTTAGGCTAGTTACCGGACATATATACAGGGGGATGATATATGTTTACGTAGTAAAATAGTTCATTCTTAAAAGAGAAATGTTGTAAAATAAATTACTTAAAACACGTTCGCACTGGTAAAAAGAATAACAAACTTGCAGCAGTAAAATCTAAAATAGTTCGATTTTCAAAAATGGACCTAAGGATCTAAAAGCTAGAAACACTTTGTCTTCTTTGCATTAACTTAAAATCGAATAAAATGTTCATATAGTCTAAAAACTTAATCCACGCATAGAAATTGTCGTTTCACATCATAAAATCTAATAAACAGATTTTTAAGATTTCGTCGTACATTTGTATCTATATATTAGCACTCTGTGCGACGTTTACGATCTAGGCACGCACTGTATATGCAATGGCAATTGTCATGTTTATTTACTGTCTTTAAAAGGAATAAGATTTTACCTCACATCTGTATTGGCACCAGCACACCCATATTACGTATTTGTTGCAGCGTTATGCATAATGTTCATTGTGCGTATGGGCATACTACACTCAGGAAGCGTTTGACATTTATATAATGTTATACAGTGAGCTCGACCTATTTGGAATTGGCTATCTTACACACCCAGACCCTACCCTACCATAGACCCTGACCAAGGCATCTTCCAATCAGATATGGTTGTAGTAGGAGTGGTTATGTCCATCAATATCTGTATTTTGGTCCCTTCATTAGAGACTCCCACTCTATTTTGCTGTTGTTTGTTAGTATATTCTCTATCTCTTTAATTACAGGCCTTCTGATGTTATCCCAAGCTTTACAATTGATCAACAGATGTTCAACAGTTTCCACTTCCTGGCTGCAGGCGTTACATATCTCATGGTTTCCTTCTTTGTAGATTTTAATCTCAGGGGCTGAAATGCGTAGGTTCAAGTGAGGAGTTTTAGTTTGATCGGAATTCTAAAACGGTCTTTGTTGGTGTATCTTTTTATCTTCAGTATGTTGTGGATTCTGCCTGCCATAAAGTTGTCTGTTTGAAGGTATTTTAGCCCTTGGTACAAGTTGGCAATAACCGATATTTCGTTGACCCAGTGGTTAGCAATTTGTCTTTTTATTTGATTGACAATGGTTTTAATCACATCTGCATTATCTAGCATATACATGGCCCTGCCGAGGTTGCATTTGAACATGACCCTCTGTACTTCAATATACCAGCTGTGGCTTCCTGAGGATTTTACAGTTAGTTGTTTTTTTACCTAGCTGTTTTTCAACACTATTGTCTGCTTGCTGACATATGCTACAGAAGAATGTCATCATTTTGATATGGATTTGCGCGTCGACTGGTAGGATGCCTAATATGATGTAGACTGCTGGATCAGGAGTACTAATCGGGACTGAGAGAATTTGTTTGAGAATCTTTTTCTGGAACTTATCTAGGGTTTCCAAGGGTGCTGATTTTGGTGCCAAAAGCTCCATCCCGTAAGTAGTACTGGTGATATGTAAGTCTTATATGGACGAATTAAGATTTCAGGATCTAGTCCCTTTTCTCCATGGATCCACTTCCAAACTAGGCATTAGCACTTCTTCTTGCTTCTCTTGACATTTTCTTCAACATTGGACTCAATGTTTTGTCTCATTGATGGTGTTCTTATTATACCAAGATGTGATGATTTTGTGACGTTTGGCATTGGATCTTTTCCTAGCTGGTATTGTTCTGGTTCACAACTGTTCTTGGTTGGTTTAAGTTGGATGTGTATTGCCACACTCTTCTGTGGTTGGAGCTTATAGCCTTCCATTTCCTGCTTAGTCGGCAGATATATTTATTTGTATCTGCATATCAGGTGGTCTTTTCCCCAATAATGCTATGTCGTCTGCAAATGTGGTAGTATTGCAAAGGACATTCCCAATTTTGCATCCAAGGCCTGATTGCTGTATTCTATTCATTTGAGGGTTAAATAAAGGCAACAGTAGTATACCGCTGTTCAAATTCATAAATCCATGGACAAAAAACAAAATCGGGGTAACAAACTAAAACTAAAAAAGTATAAGAGGAGAACCACGACACAACACTACAATGTAACTAACACACACAGAAACGGACCAAGCATCTGGCAAAATCCCATGAGAATAACAAATATAACATCAAAACCAAATACATGAACTTGGGATAGACAAGTACCGTGACACGTCTAATCGCAATGTCAATTTACACTAAAAAATAAGAGAAAACAGACGACGCAACGTTAAATTGTAACACACACAGAAACGAACTATAATATAACAATGGCCATATTCCTGACTTGGTACAGGACATTTTTAAAGGGAAAAATGGTGGGTTGAACCTGGTTTTGTGGCATGCCACACCTCGCACTTTAATGGCTATGTTAAATATAACATTGAAATGACAACATAATATAACAGGACTACAATACAAATAAATAGGAGAACGTATTAGACAATGAAACACATGATTAGTTAACATAGACCTTGTATAAATCAGCGCTGAGAATTCCTCCTTGGCGCAAATCTTGGCTCACTGGGAACTCGTCAGCAATCATTCCTTCCCATTTAATGGCACTAGTTGATTGCCAGTGCATACTCTGTATTATCCTCCATAGAGTGTCGACGAGACCGCAATAAAAGAGTCGTCGCATGAGGTGACTGTGTACCACTACACCAAACGCAGTCTTTGCATCTAATAGAACCAGCTAAAATTCTTGGTTGCTGTCTACACTCTCTCGATAAACTTCTTCCACGACCAGATCTGCGTTTAGTGGTGAAGATTTTTCTATGTAGCCTCGTTGGGTGGGATTTTGATCTTGAAGGACTATTGGTTGTATTCTGTCCCTGATTATTGCCTCTATTATCTTATTAACGACTGGCAGTACCGTTATACCTCTGTAGTTGACAGCATGACATCGGTCTCCCTTGTTTTTGAAGACAGGAGTAAGAAGTCCATTCTTAAGTATATCTGGGACACAGCCATGTTTAAATACTAGATATATGAGCCGTAAAAGTAGTTGCTCTAGTTTTTCTCTCGCATAGATGAGGTGCCATATATGTCTGCAGATTAACCTCTGTTTAGTGACTCTATGACCTTCTTGGTTTGCCAGGGGTGTTTCCTTACTTTTTACCATGTCGTTGATGAATTTGATTTCATATTCTACCAGTTCGTGATAGTCATGGTCCTTCAGCTGTGATGATTTTTCTGCTGATGCTAGATTTCCAAAGTGTTCAGTAAAGCCTTCGATTACTTGGTCAACAGAGTAAAACTTGTCATTTACATGTAGATCCATTGTACCGGCCCTGTTTCTGTTCCTGCTACCTTTTACTAGTTTGTGGTACAGCTAATTAATGTCTCTTGTTCTTGCCTCCAATATCTCTTGTTTTTCTCTGTTTGCTCTCTAGCCTGCTCAACTTTCACCTGCTTTTTAAATTCCTTTCTGGTGTTAACTCCGTCTTGATATGACTTGTCAGCTGGGTTGGTGGGTTTCCCATTTCTACTCCACACATCATAGCATTTTCTCATCTCTTTCAAGCTACTTTTGATGATTGGTGTCCATACTTTCAGTTTTGGCTTTGCCTTATATTTGGATTTCTAGGGTGAGCTCTCAGTTGCTGCTTTTGTTAGCATTTGTTGCATCCTACTGATTAGGAGATCGGCATCCTCTGCTGTTTCAGCTTGGCGTACTGCTATCGTATCCACCTGCTTGTTTAGAATTGTCAGATATAGATCTTGGTCTACTTTGTCCCATTTTATAGCTGGTTGAATTTGCTAAAACTTTTTTATTTTATTTGTACCTCTTTTTGGTATCCCTATTTTAAGTTCAAATCTAGCAGGGTAATGGTCGGAGTGGTTACTAATGACATCCTTCATGACCTCTGTCTCTGCAACCTGCACATGTCTGGACTTATGTTGGAAGTAGTCAAGTTCGGAACATGCTTGGCCATTTGGCTTAATAAAGGTCTTCCATGATCTTCATCGTCTTACCAAAAACTGAGTTATTCATCAGTTGAAAGAAGTCCATTTCAGAGTAGGGATTTGTGTTGGTGCCAAGATTGGTGTTCCGAGTCAATATGTTGTTCGAACCTAATAATCTGAATTTCTTTCGTTAGTTTCATTCCAATTAATAGGTATTGTCTAAGGTTTCTATTATGAATTGTATATTTGAATCGCTTCTTTAAACGTGTCACTAGTTTACATACCTGATTAATCTAGATTTTCTGGTGTAGCATATCTGGTTTGGACAACAGTTCCTATTTAACTCCTGTGATAGTCCAGTTATTATGTAATACTGCATTAGGTCAAGCCCATAATAATTAATGCAAATATTCATGACGTCAAAGATGTCCTCTAATCATGCCACATCGGTTTTTAGGTGAAGATTGTCATAGTCTTCTATTGTTTAACATCCAAATTCTTTAAACAAACGTTGAGCGTGTGCAAAAATCCTCATCGCTAATGTTCTCACCGTAAAGTTTGTTGAAAAATTTGTCCAGGTGGTTGTTCTGTTTCATTTATTATCTCGGGACCATCAATTTAATCATAGGGGTAGACATCTTTCCTAATCATCATGCCAAAACACTTCTTTTCCGCGTTGAAGTTATCATTCGTGTAATTCTTTGTTAATGTTTCAATGGAGTTTCGAAGAAACATAAAATAATTGATAAATCTGATCCCAAAGTCTCCATCCACTCTCTCTCTTAGAGAAACTGATGTTTTTTCGTCTTTGTACATGTATAGAATACAATTAATATGTCCTTGTCCAAATGCCAATTCCAGAGTACATCATTTTGAAGTTTAAAATCTTAGTTACAATCCTTGATGTAGCACCATGATACGTATCCAAAGGTGATCATGATCACGAACTTTATCATTACCCAACACCATCGCAACTGTGACACTGAGTACTTGCTGCAAAACCTATCTTATCTTCCTCCGTCATCAACCTTTCGGTCTTGTCTTTGTGAATTTCAGCGAACTCTCTCACCTCAATTGGTAAGCATGATTCTTATCCACCTCATCTTGATGTAGTGCTGCTAACACCACCCATTAAAAACAACGCTCAACCTCGTTTGTCATGTTAACAATCACTTTCTTTTTAGAAAGTACTGATAGTGTTGTTATGCAAAAGCCTACTTGAGTAGATTAACTTTGTTTTGAATTAATTTCTAATTTTTCGATGTGACCAAGTTTATATCCACTACCTTTTTGCATATACTTTCCATATTTTTAACCGTGATGAATGCGATCTCAAATTCATAGTCCGTTGATTGGTTTATACCAGTAGTTATGAAGAATGATATACAGAAGGAAGTGACGTAGATACTTTCTCTCCGGTCGCGGGGTTCATTTTCACCAACTCCACTTGAAGCACTGATTGCGTTTTCAAACCCTTCTATTTGGTTAATGCATCTGTTATTTTACTGGAAATGGTACCTTCACTTACCTTAAAAAACGTATCTTAATCATGGTGTTGCAAAGATTCAATGGTTATCGTACTACATACATCTTTTAACGTTTCATGTCCATCAGTGATCTCATTTTTAACCGTTGCATTTTCAATGTCATTTCTTACTGTACAAATCGGAGTAGTTCGTCTTTCCTTAGCCGAGAGTACTTGGTATTATTACGTCTTCGCGAGTGTTTTACCTCCTTCGTGGTTAAAACCTCTTAAATTGTTGATTGGTTTTCTATTCAATGAGTTTTATCAACGTGTCTTTTGTTTTTTTGCTGTACTCTCTTCAACTCTCATCTTTAGCTATCTGGTGGAGTTTCTTCTTAGTCTTTTTTTACAAGCATCTTTCCCTCAATATCAACAATTTTATTATTCTGATTGAATGGTTGATTTCTATGTCTCTAATACAGTCGTTTGTTCCAGGTTTGTTCTTAAAAAAAACCTTTATTCCGCTAAAGTAACAAATTTTTCACCGCATTTGAGTGGTATAAATTTAGTTGTTAGTCCTTTTATACCAGGCTTTTCTTCGTCGTCAATTATATCTTAATTCATATTTTATTACTATCGAAGGATCACATTTGAATTTTGAAGACAAAGATAATGAACAATTACAGATAACAAAACCTCCCTGTCCTTTTATTTATATTTATGTTCGCATAAATTAAAATTTTTAATCATTTAATTCACATCAAACGTGTGTTGTCTTCAAATCATTTTTTCTCATCAGCGTGATGGAGGATCAGGATCAGGCCTATACTTCCCCCATGGCAACACGAGAAGATCATTTTCCTCATTGAAGTAACGTTTGAGTAAACTTCTTTCAAATACTAGAAGTTAAGTGTTACCACACAATCATTGTAGACACAGACACATATCATTGAACAAGACTTGTCTATCCATAGTTTCACTAGGGACACACAAATAGACTGTTGCATATGGACAGGTTAAATGACTGATGGACTCATAGCCAAACTTGTAGACATGTCGACAGACGAGTAATCAAACAGCTAGACCGGTGGGTAAAAATGTTGCCTGACTGGTGGACACATAGAGAGACTGGCAGACACGCACATAGACTGGTGAATATGTTGTATGACAGGTAGATATGTATACAGAATGATGGACACAAATAGTTAACAAAGGTACCAGGATTATAATTTAGTACGCCAGACGCGTGTTTCGTCTACATAGGACTCATCAGTGACGCTCATAATAAAAATATTTATAATGCCAAACAAGTACAAAGTTGAAGGGCATTGAGGATTCAAATTCCAAACAGTTGTGCCAAATACGGCTTAGGTAGTATATGTCTGGGATAAGAAAATCCTTAGACAGACATGTTAAGAGACTTTTGAACACTCACATATTGGTGTTGACAGACCAGTGAGCGTATACACAATATAGTGAACATGTAAACGGATTTGTGGACAAACACACATTGGTGGACATATATATTACTAATAAATCCAACATTTCCGGAATGAATAGTTTTAATTCAACATTAGTCCTGCGCTTCCGTGAACAAAGACTGTACCAAGAAGTTGAAAATAATGTTGGAGTTGAATTTGCAAGAGAATTTGAATTATCATGGAAAAGATACTTTGATGATTGTTTCATTATCCGGACCAAATCCGACGAAGAACTCCAACTATTTTCGGAAATACTAAATAACCTTCAAACCTCCATAACATTTACGAAGGATGAAAATTTCAATCAATGGCCGTTTCTAGACATTCTTGTTCTTAAAAATGATTCAAGATTAGTCATGGGCTTCCTTGAATAAAGACTGTATCAAGAAGTTGAAAATAATTTTGGAGTTGAATTTGCAAGAGAATTTGCAATATCATGGAAAAGATACCTTGATGATTGCTTCATTATCTGAACCAAATCCGACGAAGAACTCAACTATTTTCGGAAATACTAAATAACCTTCACACATCAATAAAATTTACGAAGGATGAAATTTCAATCAGTTGACGTTTCTAGACATTTTTGTTATTAAAGATGGCACCGAAATTAAAACAAATATTTTTTTATAAAGAAACTGATACTCATCAGTATTTAGATTTTAATTCGTGCAACCCATTTCATACCAAAAGGAATATCTCATATTGTTTAGCAAGATAAATATGTACTGTAGTCAAGGCTGAACATTTGAGAGAAGACCGTCTATATGCACTACAGTCATTTTTGATCAAGCAAAATTATCCAGAGACTTTGATAGAAAAGGGAATTCAAATGGCAAAACAGATCCCAATCAACCAATTACCCCCCACCCGCGAGGAGTATATATATTACAAGTCAAAAAGGGTACAACATCACCATAAAATAACTATAAAATGACTAAATATTAGATATGTCGGATAAAAGATATCCTTTTTCAGTAATAGCACGATGTAAAATGAATCATGTCAATCTATTCAAATTAAGACACTATCAAAATCTTGAAACTTACACTTATAAGTTGAAGCGAACATCAGAGACGCTGGTACAATTTTAAACTTTCCAAACACGGCGCAAAGACTTCAAAGATATGGCAAAATAAAAATAGTTATTTGCGATGTGAACTGGCACAACTCTGAATTACCAAAGGTGGTGACAGTTAAGATATTACAACAACTGCATGGAGAGAAGTCCCCAAATAAAAAGAATTAAAAAAATGCCCTAACTCTTTAGACCGACGTGTGTCCAAGCACAAATGAATTCAGAAATATGTATATTTGATGAAATCACCATAATATCTGCCATGCACATGCTTATGGACATAGACGGCTGCAAAAACATAAAGTGTAATGTTTAACGTAGGGTTACTTCCTATAAGTAAGTTATATAGCGACATCAGTTTTTCAAGATGTTTAATTTATCAATGGGTAGCAATTTCTTAAACAACATATTTTAATTTGTCAACATATGATTATTTTACGGTAGCTTTTTATCATCCACAGTAAATATGAATAGGAACACATTTTCATGTAGGCGATACGAATAAATTGAATGTTGATTTTTTTGTGGGGAAAATATTGGCAGATGGGAAAAGTGGCTATACATTTACTTATTGTCAACTTTCCGCGGAGGAAGAATGAAATTCATCCAAAATTTCTCCGCGGAAAAACTGGCATGGAGGAAAAATGGCTGAATAACACTGGCACAGGATAACGACAACAGTTGTTACCGTGATATATATATGAAATCGTAAATAAATCATAAATCAGAATGCGTATATCATAAATAGTTGATGATGGTGAAGGTAACTTCCCCCATTAAATGCTTCCTAGGCTATCATCTTAAACTTACTCATTTTGAGTGTTCACCTAATTTAAGTAATAATCCACCGATGTCATTGGAATTTAAAATGTTCCTTGAGTTACCTGTTATAGAGAAGTTAAACGCTTGAAGAAACGTTCAGGTCATCACAACGAAATGCTGTCAAATCACTTTATTGTCAAAGATAATTTTAAACAGATATTTCACCGAGGTGCTATCTTAACGAAAACTGCAAGTAAACGTGAAATGATACATAGCTTTTATGTGTTTTTTTTTAGAAATATGGATGAAAACCTTTTAACAACAATCGAAGACGGAGCATTTAGAAATAGCACAATATTACAGGTTATGTATGTATTAGTCGGTTATGTTATATTATTGATTAGAAATCTCCTCCCCTGATGGGTACTTTAAAAAATGAAGCAATATATATACCCAAAGGGGCAAGCAAAACTCTTAATAGAAAGAAGACGACACAATTGCAAATGAAAAAAATCCAACGAAAAGACTCATCAAATTAGGAAAAAGGGGCAAGATACCAGAGGGGCAGTCAAACTCATAAATCGATAAGAAACAGACAACGCCATGGTTAAAAATGAAACAGACAAACAGACAAACAAAAGTACAATTGACAAAACATAGAAAACTAAAGAATAAGCAATACGAACCCCACCAAACACTTGTGGGTGATCTAAGGTGCTCCGGTAGGATAAGCAGATTCTACTCCACATGTGGCACCCGTCGTTTGGCTCAGGTTATAACAAATCCGGTAAATAGTATAAATCGGTAGGTCACATTCATGAAAGGGAAGGGAATTGTAGGTTTGACGTACGGGACATATCCGATATCATCTGGGAAATAGTTATTCCATAACGGTCAACCATCTCGTGAAGGCATCCGTAAAATTACCGATGGGATGATTTCAACTTCACCATTTTGAACTCTTGATTTAAAAGCTTCCTTTTGAGCAACAACCCGCTATCAAGAACATCATGATAGAAAATACAAGCACGGGAATATCGTATCGATTGTGAGATATTTTCCCCGTATGAAGGTGTTGCTTGAATGTTGCTACTTACAAATTGAAAGTTTACTATTGGAAAGCAGAAATCATATCTTTTGTCGTAAAATTTTGTTTTCAACCGACCCTCATTGTTAATTTCTAGATGTAAGTCAAGATATAAAGAAACAAGTCGACAAAAAGAGGGACACAATTTGTTCCCATTGAATTGCCAACAGTCTGTTGAAAAACACGTCCTCCAAACGTAACAAATATGTTGTCAATCAAGAAATCAGGCATCTTGATAATGTCAGTTTCAGAGAATTTTTTGTTTGAATCAGTGATCCTTTACAAAGTAGGATTTATCCCTCCCTAAGACAAGATACTTGCATTTACGTTGGCCATTCTTTTTTTATAAACAAAGCAATTCAACCTCTTTCAATTTGTCTTTTAGTTTGGAATGTGGAATATTTGTGTGAAGTGTAGAAAATTCAAATGTATTAATACTATTGCAAGATGAAAGACAGTTAGATTGTATTTACTCTAAAATATTTTTTTAGTAACCACATCTGATGAGTCTGGTGTAGACCAAACGCGCGTCTGACGTACTAAATTATAATCTTGGTACCTTTGATAACTATTTACACCACTGGGTCGGTGCCACTGCTGGTGGACGTTTCGTCCCCGCGGGTATCACGAACCCAGTAGTCAACACTTCGGTGTTGACATGAATATCAATAATGTGGTAATTTTTTATAAATTTCCTGTTTACAAAACTTTAAATTTTTCAAAAACTAAGGAATTTCTTATCCCAGGCATAGATTACCTTAAGTTAGCAGTATTTGGCACAACTGTTTTAAATTTTTGACCTTCAACGCTCTTTAACTTTGTACTTGTTAGGCTTTATAAATATTTTGATATGAGCGTCACTGATGAGTCTTATGTAGACGAAACGCGCGTCTGGCTAACTTAATTATAATCCTGGTACCTTTGATAACTATTTACACCACTGGGTCGATGTCACTGCTTGTGAACGTTTCGTCCCTGAGGGTATCACCAGCCCAGTAGTCAACACTTCAGTGTTGACATGAATATCAATAATGTGATCATTTTTATAATTTTCCTGTTTACAAAACTTAATTCTTCGAAAAAAAAACTATTGATTTTCTTATCCCAGGAATAGATTACCTTAGCCGTATTTGGCACAACTTTTTGGAGAGGACAAGGTTCACTTATGGCACAAAGTGGCCTTGAATATCAACTTGATAATAAAACACCTAAAAGATCTCAATTTGATTCGTAAATGGGTCTATTTCAAAAGTCATAATGATAAATACATCTGTTCTTAACATAAAAGAACATAATATTCTTTTAAGTAAGCCCGTTTAGGACATTTTGACAAAATATGATGATTTTGTGACCTAAAAGCTTTAAAGACACATTAGTCGCAACCTACGATCCAAAATGTGTTGTAACCAAAAGATTCCAATTTAAAATAGAATTTTATCAATTTAAAAAACTTTTGAATCGTGGATGGCGGCCAAATTTAATTATGACAAAAACAATTAAAAAATTTGGGGGAAAAGTGACAAAATTGACCTTAAAACAAGAATTATGTTTATTTATGGAGTCATAGCTTCATAAATTGTAAAGCAAAGTGCAAGAAAAATATCTTTTGTCTTAATAGTATTATCACCAGTATTTCTACGTGAAATTTATATTTGTTTTGCCCTATCTAAATAACATCAAAAATTTAGGGCCAATTCTAATCCTTCGTGAACCTTGTCCTTTAGATCCTTAATGCTCTTTAACTTTGTACTTGTTTGGATTTATAAATATTTTGATATGAGCGTCACTGATTAGTCTTGTGTAGACGAAACGCGCGTCTGACGTACTAAATTATAATCATGGTACCTTTGATAACTATTTACACCACTGGGTCGATGCCACTGCTTGTGAACGTTTCGTCCCAAAGGGTATCACCAGCCCAGTAGTCAACACTTCGGTGTTGACATGAATATCAATAATGTGGTAATTTTTATAAATTTCCTGTATACAAAATTAATGTTTCGAAAAACTAAGGATTTTCATATCCCAGGCACAGATTACCTTAGCCGTATTTGGCACAACTGATTGGAATTTTGGATCCTCAATATTCTTTAGCTTTGTACTTGTTTGGCTTTATGAATATTTTTATATAACCGTCACTTATGAGTCTTATATAGACGAAACGCGCGTCTGGCGTACTTAATTATAATCCTGGGGCCTGGTTTTCGAAAGTATCATAAGATATGTCATAAGATATATCTTAGGACATATTTTATGATCATCTTATGACTATCATATGATATGTCATAGGATGTAAATCAAAGCTGTCTTAAGAGAGTCATAGCTATGATGCTCTTATGACTGTCATAAGTGAACATTATTTTCTATTATTCTAAATAATGTTTAAAAAGTATAAAATATAAGAATGAAAATGAAAAGTATGAAAAAATTAGTTATTACTATTCTTAATATTTAAGATATTTTTTTCATTACAATGAACTGGAAATTTTATACAAAAAGGAATTGAAATATGAGTTCATAATTTGTTTAAATTTAGTTTGTAATATATGTTTAATCTTGAACTTCGCTTTCGTGTATCATCATACATGCATTGTTATTTAAGTGTGAATACTTTTTAGATTGGGTACATCGAGTACCCGCTTAACGAAATGCCCGTGCACATACGTAAATATAGTACTATTAAATATACAAGGAACGAAATAATATGTATATCTATTGTACAAAACCATAAGTTAGAAAAGAATTCCAAATTGTATGTCGTAGGAGATTCAAATTTTAATTCACTTAGTAACAAAATCTTTACTATTTAGCTAACCGAGAAACACAACAAATATTTTTATTACAATTAATATGAAATTATGCCAAAAAAGTCATGAAAAGTAATTAAAATTTTAGTTGACAATCATAAGACCAGTCCATCATAAGTCATGTCGCGAGAGGTCTTAAGTTTACAACAAAAGTTATGACAAATCGTAACTTAGGACACTTTCGAAAACATATCTTACGACTATGACATGTCCTAAGACCATCATAAGACATGTCTTAGTCATAAGATACTTTCGAAAACCAGGCCCCTGGTACCTTTGATAACTATTCACGCCACCTCTTGAATAGGCAGTTTCACAATAACTTCGAAGCCCAGCTTTATAGCTGATAAAATAGATGTTAATAATTTAGAAAAAGGTTTCGTGGAGCACTTGAAAGACCCAGCAATATACCATTGTTTGTAAGTACTCTTATGTAGTTTAGGTATCCAATACCGTGATAGAAGATCCAGTTCTTCATCTTTGGTTGAAATTCCATAGAACATATAGAACAGACCTATGATTATCCAGGATTTCCTCTTTGGTAAGTATCGTGAGGGTATATGTTGACTTTCCAAGTGAATTGTCAATACATAATTCGTTTATCAAGCAGTAAATGTAATGATTATTACACATACACAACATGTTGTTTGGGGCTTTATCTTCGGGGATAATAACATATTTGTCATGGAGGTAGGATAAGTGTTTTGCAACATTTGGGTCAGATTGACGTAGCATGGGCATTGATAGACCCATTCAGTTTCTTAATTTCCTATTTGTATCAACGACCTGACAGCCTAGATACATTCGGATAGAGTGTCTACGTCTTCCTTCTCGCTTTTATAGATATAGGAAGATGTGGTATGATTGCCAATGAGACAACTCTTCATCCAAATAACAATTTATAAAAGTAAACCATTATAGGTCAAAGTAAGGCCTTCAACACTGAGCATTGGATCACACCAAAGCTATAAAAGGTCCCAGAATTACTAGTGTAAAACCATTCAAACGGGAAAACCAATTTTCTTTTTTCTATTTTTTGTATTCCTCTCTTCTAATTTAACCCATTGCCTGGCATAATCATCGACTGAATCGTTCAAAATTTTTAAGTTGTATTTCCAATTTATGGATTTAGGCTCACGATATTTCGGACCTTTCGAGAACACATTTCGAAGGGAAGTGTTATTGACAATTTTGAGGTCACCGGTAATAACGTTGCCATCCGGATTAAATGTGAATTGGGAACTAGCACAAGTGGAGGTTTAGACTTGAAGTCTTCAATATTGAGATCCCGCAAAACGTGTTTTTAATTAAAGTTTTTAGTTCCAATAGGTTTGGTATACGTATAAGGAATGATTGGTATACGTATAAGGAATGATTGGTACAGACTGATCTTTGAAATAAGGTGGTATTTTCGACTGAAGTAATTTATGATAAAGGATATTGCCTAAGTTGACACCATCGAGACCTTTGTTGGCAAAGGGAAGAGTAAGAAAAGATCTTTTCTCTTTTTCATCTTTTCCAATACGAACTGGTTCGAAAAGTCTGTGACTTGTTATATCCTAAATGATAGCTGTACGTTTGTATTTGTTTGAATGAGGATTTGTAACATTGTTTGAATGAGGATTTGTAACAGTGGTTTCCAAACATAAAATTGAACAGAGAATGAAGTTTTGAAAGGGGTAATGAATAAAGTTTCGTGCGAATGTGATGAATAACTAACGGCTTTTGTATAAATGTAAACAAGTCATTCACCGAGCTTCACGAAGAACTAGATAGAATACCTATACCATCAATTTTTTCATTGCAACCATATAGTGTCGCAGTTCCCAATTGTCTAATCCAGTAGTCCTCTTTTTGTCTACGAAGAGGTGTTGCAAGATGAGGTTTTTTTTAGTGCTGTGGTATATATTTTCGATATTGCGAACTGTCATAGAATCGATGGAATGATCAGGAATGCTGGTAAAGAATGTCGTTTGCATTGAGGTTAATGTCTGATCTATGACCGCATATACGTTTTTTTAGCATTCCTTTCGTATCACCGACGTATATATATATACCAATCCGCAAAGGTTACACTCTAATCTGTTGACGACATTTATCGATTTACAATTCAGATTGTTATCGTAACTTCTGGTAAAATATGACTTCTTTGTTAAATTGCTTGTGAATTCAGCATCTGGTATTAAAATTTCACAAGTTTTGCAGCCTTTTGGTCTCACATTTCGAAATGCGACTTCGCATTTAATGTTTGTGCTTTCATAGCATTTTTCTAGATTTACCTCCATTGAGAACTCTAAACCCAATCGTTCGAAACCGAAGGCTGTGTTAAGAGAATAGACAAATCCATTGATGGATACCTTTGCCATAGAGAGTTTTGATATAATTTTGTAAAACTATACCCAAATACAGATACCAGAACAACTCAGAAAGCGCCTCATATATGCGTCTATAATGCATTCAAACAATGACGTAGTAGAGGGGAAATATATATCACAAACAATTTAAGAAAAAGAATTACAACAGATTAACCGAAAAAAAAACCACGAAAAACTAGATGTTTCAAAGCGACACGAATGGTCCCGTCTCAAAAGGTTGGAAAATGTGCAATTTCAATAACACATGTGGACACAAACATAATGGTAGTCTCACATATCAAGACATGCAAGAATCAGCTCAAAATCTGGAGGCGTATAGAAAAAAAGTCTGTATAACTGTGATTTTCAACAATTTTCAATGTTATAAACCCATAATTTTGGCCAAAATTAGCAGAGTATCAAAAAGTTGAAAGGTCTGCAATTTCAATAACACATGTGGAAACAAACATGATGGTAGTCTCACATATCAAGAATCAGGTCAAAATCTGGAGACATAAAATAGAGTCAGTACAACTGTGATTTTCAACAATTTTCAAAGTTGTAAACCCAAAATTTTGGCCAAAATAAGAAGAGCGAAACGAAACTTAAACTTGATCTGTAACTAGTTATGGTTTGCTCACATACTAAAAATCAGCCCAATATCTGAAAGCATTTAGAAAAAAGGTCTGTATAACTGTGATTTTCAAAAATGTATCATAGTCCAAAGCCCGAAATTACAGCAAAAAATTGCAGAGCGGATGGAAACTTAAACTTGATCTGTTACTCATCATGGGTAACTCACATACCATAAATCAGTCCTATATTTGAAAGCGTTATGAAAAAAAGTCTGTATACCTGTGATTTTCAACAATTTATCAAAGTCCATAGCCCCCAATTTCGGCATAATTTAGCCAAGCAGAACAAAACTTTAACTTGATCTGTAACTCATCGTGGTTAACTCACATACCAAAAATCAGCCCAAAATCGGTAAGCGTTGTGAAAAAAATCCGTATAACTGTGACTTTCAACAATTTATTAAAGTCCAAAGCCCGTAATTTCGTCAAAAATTAGTGGAGAAGAAAAAAACTTAAACTTGATCTGTATCTTATCATGGTAAACTCACATACCAAAAATCAGCCCAATATCTGAGGTAGCAATACACAGTTAGAAGTTTAGTTCGCATTATGGCCCCTGTGAATTTTTTAAATATGAAAGTTTTTGTACAATAAAATTGATTTTTAGATAATTGAAGAATAATATAGCCTTCTTAGTGGGTTTATATGAACATTAAGATTGTTTTTAACATGTTTTATAGGCCATTTATATGATTGACAGTCCGTATTTTCCTATCCGTACCGTTCATAGGTCCATACATTATTGTAGTGTTTATCAACAAAGATTTTGCGCTCGATCATTTCAATTCAATTTTATGGAAAAACGAGCAGATAAGCATATGATTATTTTATGACCACTTGATAGATATAAACCTATGGATTCAGGAAAGGTATTACTGTAATTGATTGAAATTTTCCTTTAGACCAAATTTTGGAGACTTTTGTGACATGTTCACCCCCATTTTTTGCTATATTTCGTATCTAAGAAATGCAGATTGTTGCCATGGTTACACCCAAGAGGGATTATATTTCACCCTTATGACCATTAGAAAGCAAATCTATGGAAGTTTCTCTTTCTATAAGTATATACATGCATAACACACATATAAAGCCTTCTTTGTTAGACAGGAGGGGAAAGAGGGTGTTTAAAAATTATGAGTGTCAATTTTAAGTTTTTTTCCAACTGTGTATTGCTACCTTATGGCATTTGACAAAGCAAAGAATTGCTTTTTTTAGACAAATCATACCACAAATCTATTGATAACTAGGTTATAGATACAATTCTGAGGGAGAAACAACCTTTAGAATGACAATATATGTTAGTTTTGTTGTTTATTGTCCTTTAGCAACCAATATAGACATTTTGACACAAAGACTTGGTTCCGTCATAAATTGAAACTTTATTGGCTACCCTTGGAAAAGAAGATTGCGCGTTATGTAGAAACCTTAGAAGGGAACGCTTTATATTTTTTTCATGCGACTAAATCAAATTTATTATTTTAGCAAGTATAAAGTCACAATTTAGCATGAATTAAGCCTAAATTTTTTCCCGCTATTATAAATGAATTCAGTATTTACTAAATTTTAACCAAGGCTTTGGTATGGTAATAAACAACAAAATTGACATTCTAGAGCTTTAAAATAGCTTTAACTTGTAAAATTTGTCTACTGTTAAGGTTAATCTATTTTTTAAACAAGAAAAGACAGGCTTAGAAGGTATGGTTTTAGAAATTTGACTAAAAAAGGAGAAAATGCACTTTGACATGCCATGTTTCATAAATCAGTTTTTTGTTGCATTTCAGTGTCAACTGCTAACCTTCATAAAATATTTATTTTTGAACCGATTTTCAAAACTAGCTGGCCAATTTGCTCGTTTTAGCTAGTAGAAAACAGAAATCCATTTAAAGTGGAATTGGGGAAAAAATGTTAATCTTTAAGGTAGCAATACACAGTTAGAAGTTCAGTTTCGCATTATGGCCCCTGTGAATTTTTTAAATATGAAAGTTTTTGTACAATAAAACTGATTTTTAGTTTAATTGAAGAATAATATAGCCTCTTAGTGGGTTTATATGAACATTTAAAAGATTGTTTTAAAATGTTTTATAGGCCATTTATATGATTGACAGTCCGTATTTTCCTATCCGTACCGTTCATAGGTCCATACATTATTGTAGTGTTTATCAACAAAGATTTTGCGCTCGATCTTTTCAATTCAATTTTATGGAAAAACGAGCAGATAAGCATATGATTTTTTTGGACCACTTGATAGATATAAACCTATGGATTCAGGAAAGGTATTACTGTAATTGATTGAAATTTTCCTTTAGACCAAATTTTGGAGACTTTTGTGACATGTTCACCCCCTTTTTTGCTATATTTTGTATCTAAGAAATGCAGATTGTTGCCATGGTTACACCCAAGAGGATTATATTTCACCCTTATGACCATTAGAAATCAAATCTATGGAAGATTCTCTTTCTATAAGTATATACATGCATAACACACATATAAAAGCCTTCTTTGTTAGACAGGAGGGGAAAGAGGGTGTTTAAAAATTATGAGTGTCAATTTTAAGTTTTTTTCCTAACTGTGTATTGCTACCTTATGGCATTTGACAAAGCAAAGAATTGCTTTTTTTTAGACAAATCATACCACAAATCTATTGATAACTAGGTTATAGATACAATTCTGAGGGAGAAACAACCTTTAGAATGACAATATATGTTAGTTTTGTTGTTTATTGTCCTTAGCAACCAATATAGACATTTTGACACAAAGACTTGGTTCCGTCATAAATTGAAACTTTATTGGCTACCCCTTGGAAAAGAAGATTGCGCGTTATGTAGAAACCTTAGAAGGGAACGCTTTATATTTTTTCATGCGACTAAATCAAATTTATTATTTTAGCAAGTATAAAGTCACAATTTAGCATGAATTAAGCCTAAATTTTTCCCGCTATTATAAATGAATTCAGTATTTACTAAATTTTAACCAAGGCTTTGGTATGGTAATACACAACAAAATTGACATTCTAGAGCTTTAAAATAGCTTTAACTTGTAAAATTTGTCTACTGTTAAGGTTAATTTAAATTTTTTAAACAAGAAAAGACAGGCTTAGAAGGTATGGTTTTAGAAATTTGACTAAAAAAGGAGAAAATGCACTTTGACATGCCATGTTTCATAAAAATCATTTTTTGTTGCATTTCAGTGTCAACTGCTAACCTTCATAAAATATTTATTTTTGAACCGATTTTCAAAACTAGCTGCCAATTTGCTCGTTTAGCTAGTAGAAAACAGAAATCCATTTAAAGTGGAATTGGGAAAAAAATGTTAATCTTTAAGGTAGCAATACACAGTTAGAAGTTTAGTTTCGCATTATGGCCCCTGTGAATTTTTTAAATATGAAAGTTTTTGTACAATAAAATGATTTTTAGATAATTGAAGAATAATATATAGTGGGTTTATATGAACATTAAGATTGTTTTTAACATGTTTTATAGCCATTTATATGATTGACAGTCCGTATTTTCCTATCCGTACCGTTCATAGGTCCATACATTATTGTAGTGTTTATCAACAAAATTTTGCGCTCGATCTTTTCAATCAATTTTATGGAAAAACGAGCAGATAAGCATATGATTTTTTTGTGACCACTTGATAGATATAAACCTATGGATTCAGGAAAGGTATTACTGTAATTGATGAAATTTTCCTTTAGACCAAGTTTTGGAGACTTTTGTGACATGTTCACCCCCTTTTTTGCTATATTTTGTATCTAAGAAATGCAGATTGTTGCCATGGTTACACCCAAGAGGATTATATTTCACCCTTATGACCATTAGAAATCAAATCTATGGAAGATTCTCTTTCTATAAGTATATACATGCATAACACACATATAAAGCCTTCTTTGTTAGACAGGAGGGGAAAGAGGGTGTTTAAAAATTATGAGTGTCAATTTTAAGTTTTTTTCCTAACTGTGTATTGCTACCTTATGGCATTTGACAAAGCAAAGAATTGCTTTTTTTAGACAAATCATACCACAAATCTATTGATAACTAGGTTATAGATACAATTCTGAGGGAGAAACAACCTTTAGAATGACAATATATGTTAGTTTTGTTGTTTATTGTACTTAGCAACCAATATAGACATTTTGACACAAAGACTTGGTTCCGTCATAAATTGAAACTTTATTGGCTACCCCTTGGAAAAGAAGATTGCGCGTTATGTAGAAACCTTAGAAGGGAACGCTTTATATTTTTTCATGCGACTAAATCAAATTTATTATTTTAGCAAGTATAAAGTCACAATTTAGCATGAATTAAGCCTAAATTTTTTCCCGCTATTATAAATGAATTCAGTATTTACTAAATTTTAACCAAGGCTTTGGTATGGTAATACACAACAAAATTGACATTCTAGAGCTTTAAAATAGCTTTAACTTGTAAAATTTGTCTACTGTTAAGGTTAATTTAAGTTTTTAAACAAGAAAAGACAGGCTTAGAAGGTATGGTTTTAGAAATTTGACTAAAAAAGGAAAAAATGCACTTTGACATGGCATGTTTCATAAAATCACTTTTTTGTTGCATTTCAGTGTCAACTGCTAACCTTCATAAAATATTTATTTTTGAACCGATTTTCAAAACTAGCAAGCCAATTTGCGCATTTTAGCTAGTAGAAAACAGAAATCCATTTAAAGTGGAATTGGGAAAAAAAATGTTAATCCTTAAGGTAGCAATACACAGTTAGAAGTTTCGTTTCGCATTATGGCCCCTGTGAATTTTTTAAATATGAAAGTTTTTGTACAATAAAATTGATTTTTAGATAATTGAAGAATAATATAGTGGGTTTATATGAACATTAAGATTGTTTTTAACATGTTTTATAGGCCATTTATATGATTGACAGTCCGTATTTTCCTATCCGTACCGTTCATAGGTCCATACATTATTGTAGTGTTTATCAACAAAGATTTTGCGCTCGATCTTTTCAATTCAATTTTATGGAAAAACGAGCAGATAAGCATATGATTTTCTTGTGACCACTTGATAGATATAAACCTATGGATTCAGGAAAGGTATTACTGTAATTGACTGAAATTTTCCTTTAGACCAAATTTTGGAGACTTTTGTGACATGTTCACTCCCCTTTTTTGCTATATTTTGTATCTAAGAAATGCAGATTGTTGCCATGGTTACACCCAAGAGGGATTATATTTCACCCTTATGACCATTAGAAATCAAATCTATGGAAGATTCTCTTTCTATAAGTATATACATGCATAACACACATATAAAGCCTTCTTTGTTAGACAGGAGGGGAAAGAGGGTGTTTAAAAATCAATTTTAAGTTTTTTTCCTAACTGTGTATTGCTACCTGAAGGCGTTTAGAAAAAAAACTCCGTATAATGGTTTGTTGCGGAATGACGGAATGACGGAATTTTGGAATTACGGAATAATGAAATTACGGAATTTCGAATATCGGAATTTTGGAATTTCGGAATATCGGAATTTCAGACAAGGATAAAACTTTATGGCACTGACAACTTCGTTGCGGGGCCATAAAAAACCACCAGGCAATACACAATGGGTTGCAAATGTAGAATTACACCATGAGTTGGTTAAATCAGTCACTCAGTACAGGTATGCAGTTTCTGTCTGAATAGGGAAACCGCCGTTTGGGCTTATACAAGTTAACATTCGGTTATGAGTCGCACTCCTTAATTTTACAATCAAGGGTAAAAGGTTGAATACAATGTTATCATACACAGAAATAAACACATCATAGATACCAGGATTATTAGAATTAAACGATACACATTAACGTTATTAAAACGAAGGTGCCACTCTCTTGAGGAAATTTACCATCGACTTTTTATGGGGTCAGCTTTTGTCTTACACTATTTACTTTCCTCATATAATTAAATTTCTATGTAATGTTTTGTTATTGTTGACATTTTCAAAATGCATCTTCCTCTGCAGATTTTTCAATACAATAATAAGAGTTTCCATGTGGGTCTTTTGAGGTTTGTATTTTTTATCAAATGTTTTACTAACTTTAGTTTTTCATACTTCGTGTTATATGCATATATATCTGTTTTATACGTTTGCAATATAAATGTAAATTTAAAAAAAATGTTTTTTTTTCTTTATCTGCATCATTAGCATGTACGATATCATTTTCTCATAGTCTATGATAATGAAAAACCACAAGTGACCACTCTGGATTTTGTTATGATATAAGGAAAATATTAGGATATTGTGTGATTTATTTTCTAAAAAAAAAAGTTCATGTTTGTATTTTGAATCTATTTTGTATACATGACCCTTTTTAAACACAAAATTATAGATTATCAATCTATACTATTAAACGAGAAGACCTCATTCTGTGTGTCGCTTCTCTTCTTTCCAAAATAAATTAATCATCATGCTTCTGTGTCCTTTAGGTACCATGTATAGTCTCATTTGTCATCCATTCATATGATTATTCAGTTTGGGTTATTTTGGGAGAAAAACTTTAAAATAGGCATCCGGAAATTGTTTCCGTCATTGGACGAAATTTTAAGTCAAACAAGACTTCCGGTTTGCGTTTTTCTGTATACTTTAAACATATATCTACATGAATAAAATGTATTTGCTATCTGCTATCATTTTGAAGTTTACTATCAACGACGCTCACAGAATTTATTAAATAGAGAGGGTCTATATAATATATCAGTGACCACCGTGGATCGATATTAAAGTAAACTGAGAATTGCTAGTAAAATTGTATTTATAGTAATGAACTAATGTTCATAATATACAGATAAGCGCTAACATTATTGAAATTAATAGAAAAAAATGGGAATTTTGGAGAGAAAAAAAATGAGGAGCAGGGCTAGAAAAACAATTGTCCTAACTCAAAGTACCTATCACTTTTGGTACATTTTCTGAACTTCTTCAGTCATAAAATCTTTTACAAAAATTCATCGGGTCACTAAGTATTTTAAATAGAGAGGGTCTATATATAATATATCAATGACCGCCGTGGATTGATTAGTAAACTGATAGTAAAAGGCAACTTTATTCATAGTAATGAATGTTCATAATATACTAAATGTATGTTCACATTGAAATTAATAGAAAACAAAAAAGGGGAATTTTGGAGAAAAAAGGGATAGAAAACAATTGTCCTGTCCTGAGGTACCTTTGACTTTCGATACGTTTCCTGAATAGAAAACAAAAAAATGGAAACTTTGGAAAAAAAAAAGAGAGCAGAAACACAAATGTCCTGTCCCCAAGTAACTATGACTTTTGATACCTTTCATTAAATCTTTTACAAAAATTCATCTTTCAACACTTAAAATACTTTCAACCAAGCTCTGAATGCCCGCGATTTCGCGGATGTGTTCTAGTGATTTTTTAAACGTGAAGAATTTTTCGAGCAACAATCTCATCGAAGGGCGACCCACGTCCTCAAGTTTAAAAAAACTGTTTAATAGTCTGCTTATTGATGTTTTTCTAGGCAACGTCAATGACGTATAGAATAGCGAAAACTTATAGTTTAGTGTTGCATGGATAGTAAACTCATATCATTATACTGTATACAGGAAAGTGCTGTAGCATGGATAGTAAACTCGTATAAGAAGCCTTAGGTAGCACTCCACAGTTAGGTGTGTAGTTTCGCATTTTGGCCCCTGTGGATTTTTCAAATATGAGAGCTAGTGTGCAATAAAATTCATTTTTGGATAGCTGAGTATTAAAATAGCCTTTGTATTGGGTTTATATGAATATCAAGATTATGTAATGTATGTAATATAGGCTGTTTTCTGTATGACAGTCCGTATTTGCATGTCCCTACCATACATTGGTCCGGCAATTATTGCAATGTTTTTTTCCAACTTTTTATCGCACGAACTTTGTGATTGGATTTTACGAAAAAATGAGGCGAAAGACACCCATTTTTTATTTGATCATTAGGAAGATTTATGAAAACAGTTTCTAAAAAGGTATCACTCAAAGGCATTGAAATTCTAGTTTGATCCAAATTTTGGGGGGATATGTGACATGTCCACCCCCCTTTTTGCAATATTTTATGGTAAATAAATGCAGAATGTTGCCATGGATACACATAAAAGGAATTAATTTTCACTCTTTTAACTTTTGAAAATCAAATCTATGGAATATACTGATAACATACATATGCACATGTACAACACAAACACTTAGGTTAATGTATTAGAAATCCAGAAATAGGAGATGATAAAACATTTTGTGGCTCATTTTTTATTTTATTTTCTAACTGTGGAGTGCTACCTTATGGCACATCAGAAAGCACAGAAATGCACTTTTTAAGATAAAATTTACCACAAATCTTTAGTCTTTTATGTTCTTGTTTTAGTTCTGAAGGTAAAAAATCTGCTAGGAATGCAATTTATGTTTATTTTATTGTTTACTGTCCTTAGCAACCAAATATACACATTTTGACACTTGGACATGTTGCGGTCTTAAATTTGTACTCCATTAGATTCGCCAATGTAACCAAAGATTGCGCTTTATATGATATCCTCAGAATGTATCGCTTTATATTTTTGAATGCGAATAAGTCAAATAAATATTTTTAGCAGGATTTTATATTATAATTTGGCATTAATTAAATTTAATGATGCCAGTACTGCTAGAAATTTATACCCTGCCTGAGAGCTTCTAAACCAAGGTTAGGTATGCTATTTACAGCAAAATTGACCTATAAGTGCTTTCAAATACCTAAAAATTGTTCAATTTGTCCTCTTTTAAGGTAATTTCATGATTTTAAATAAGATACTGGGAAAATTTTTAGAAATTTACCCCAAAAATGAGATAGACTTGAAGTTTTTCACTATGATCCAGCATTTATTTTTAAATCACTTTTTGTCGCGTTTCAACTTTAACTGCCAACTTTCATAAAATCTTTATAACTGAAACAATTTTAAAAACTAAGGTACCATTTTCATCGTAACAGCTAGTAGAACATAGAAAATATAATAAAAATTGAGGCAGGAGGGGGGAAATTTCACCTTAAGGTAGCACTCCACAGTTAGGTGTGTAGTTTCGCATTTTGGCCCCTGTAGATTTTTCAAATATGAGAGCTAGTGTGCAATAAAATTCATTTTGGGATAGCTGAGTATTAAAATAGCCTTTGTATTGGGTTTATATGAACATCAAGATTATGTAATGTATGTAATATAGGCTGTTTTCTGTATGACAGTCCGTATTTGCATGTCCCTTCCATACATTGGTCCGGCAATTATTGTAATGTTTTTTTTCAACTTTTTATCGCACGAACTTTGTGATTGGATTTTACGAAAAAATGATGCGAAAGACACCCATTTTTATTTGATCATTGGGAAGATTTATGAAAACAGTTTCTAAAAAGGTATCACTCAAAGGCATTGAAATTCTAGTTTGATCCAAATTTTGGGGGATATGTGACATGTCCACCCCCCTTTTTGCAATATTTTATGGTAAATAAATGCAGAATGTTGCCATGGATACACATAAAAGGAATTAATTTTCACTCTTTTAACTTTTGAAAATCAAATCTATGGAATATACTGATAACATACATATGCACATGTACAACACAAACACTTAGGTTAATGTATTAGAAATCCAGAAATAGGAGATGATAAAACATTTTGTGGCTCATTTTTAATTTATTTTCTAACTGTGGAGTGGTACCTTATGGCACATCAGAAAGCACAGAAATGCACTTTTTAAGATAAAATTTACCACAAATCTTTAGTCTTTTATGTTCTTGTTTTAGTTCTGAAGGTAAAAAATCTGCTAGGAATGCAATTTATGTTTATTTTATTGTTTACTGTCCTTAGCAACCAAATATACACATTTTGACACTTGGACATGTTGCGGTCTTAAATTTGTACTCCATTAGATTCGCCAATGTAACCAAAGATTGCGCTTTATATGATATCCTCAGAATGTATCGCTTTATATTTTTGAATGCGAATAAGTCAAATAAACATTTTAGCAGGATTTTATATTATAATTTGGCATTAATTAAATTTAATGATGCCAGTACTGCTAGAAATTTATACCCTGCCTGAGAGCTTCTAAACCAAGGTTAGGTATGCTATTTACAGCCAAATTGACCTATAAGTGCTTTCAAATACCTAAAAATTGTTCAATTTGTCCTTTTTTAAGGTAATTTTATGATTTTAAATAAGATACTGGGAAAAGTTTTAGAAATTTACCCCAAAAATGAGATAGACTTGAAGTTTTTCACTATGATCCAGCATTTATTTTTAAATCACTTTTTGTCGCGTTTCAACTTTAACTGCCAACTTTCATAAAATCTTTAGTACTGAAACAATTTTAAAAACTAAGGTACCATTTTCATCGTAACAGCTAGTAGAACATAGAAAATATAATAAAAATTGAGGCAGGAGGGGGAAATTTCCCCTTAAGGTAGCACTCCACAGTTAGGTGTGTAGTTTCGCATTTTGGCCCCTGTAGATTTTTCAAATATGAGAGCTAGTGTGCAATAAAATTCATTTTTGGATAGCTGAGTATTAAAATAGCCTTTGTATTGGGTTTATATGAACATCAAGATTATGTAATGTATGTAATATAGGCTGTTTTCTGTATGACAGTCCGTATTTGCATGTCCCTACCAAACATTGGTCCGGCAATTATTGTAATGTTTTTTTTTTCAACTTTTTATCGCACGAACTTTGTGATTGGATTTTACTAAAAAATGGGCGAAAGACACCCATTTTTTATTTGATCATTAAGAAGATTTATGAAAACAGTTTCTAAAAAGGTATCACTCAAAGGCATTGAAATTCTAGTTTGATCCAAATTTTGGGGGGATATGTGAAATGTCACCACCCCCTTTTTGCAATATTTTATGGTAAATAAATGCAGAATGTTGCCATGGATACACATAAAAGGAATTAATTTTCACTCTTTTAACTTTTGAAAATCAAATCTATGGAATATACTGATAACATACATATGCACATGTACAACACAAACAGTTAGGTTAATGTATTAGAAATCCAGAAATAGGAGATGATAAAACATTTTGTGGCTCATTTTTAATTTTATTTTCTAACTGTGGAGTGCTACCTTATGGCACATCAGAAAGCACAGAAATGCACTTTTTAAGATGAAATTTACCACAAATCTTTAGTCTTTTATGTTCTTGTTTTAGTTCTGAAGGTAAAAAATCTGCTAGGAATGCAATTTATGTTTATTTTATTGTTTACTGTCCTTAGCAACCAAATATACACATTTTGACACTTGGACATGTTGCGGTCTTAAATTTGTACTCCATTAGATTCGCCAATGTAACCAAAGATTGCGCTTTATATGATATCCTCAGAATGTATCGCTTTATATTTTTGAATGCGAATAAGTCAAATAAACATTTTAACAGGATTTTATATTATAATTTGGCATTAATTAAATTTAATGATGCCAGTACTGCTAGAAATGTATACCCTGCCTGAGAGCTTCTAACCCAAGGTTAGGTATGCTATTTACAGCCAAATTGACCTATAAGTGCTTTCAAATACCTAAAAATTGTTCAATTTGTCCTCTTTTAAGGTAATTTTATGATTTTAAATAAGATACTGGGAAAAGTTTTAGAAATTTACCCCAAAAATGAGATAGACTTGAAGTTTTTCACTATGATCCAGCATTTATTTTTAAATCACTTTTTGTCGCGTTTCAACTTTAACTGCCAACTTTCATAAAATCTTTATTACTGAAACAATTTAAAAACGAAGGTACCATTTTCATCGTAACAGCTAGTAGAACATAGAAAATATAATAAAAATTGAGGCAGGAGGGGGGAAATTTCACCTTAAGGTAGCACTCCACAGTTAGGTGTGTAGTTTCGCCTTTTGGCCCCTGTGGAATTTTCAAATATGAGAGCTAGTGTGCAATAAAATTCATTTTTGGATAGCTGAGTATTAAAATAGCCTTTGTATTGGGTTTATATGAACATCAAGATTATGTAATGTATGTAATTTAGGCTGTTTTCTGTATGACAGTCCGTATTTGCATGTCCCTACCATACATTGGTCCGGCAATTATTGTAATGTTTTTTTCCAATTTTTTATCGCACGAACTTTGTGATTGGATTTTACGAAAAAAAGGCGAAAGACACCCATTTTTTATTTGATCATTAGGAAGATTTATGAAAACAGTTTTTAAAAAGGTATCACTCAAAGGCATTGAAATTCTAGTTTGATCCAAATTTTGGGGGGATATGTGACATGTCCACCCCCCGTTTTGCAATATTTTATGGTAAATAAATTCAGAATGTTGCCATGGATACACATAAAAGAAATTAATTTTCACTCTTTTAACTTTTGAAAATATTTCTATGGAATATACTGATAACATACATATGCACATGTACAACACAAACAGTTAGGTTAATGTATTAGAAATCCAGAAAAAGGAGATGATAAAACATTTTGTGGCTCATTTTTAATTTTATTTTCTAACTGTGGAGTGCTACCTTATGCGACTTCTGGCGCGGAGAGAATTAAGGTTAAGGTTAAGGTAATTTTTTTTCTTAATATTTTCTTTTTTCTTTCTTACAACTATATTCTCACATTTTATATGAAACCTACCACGGGTAAAATGAAATCATTTAAAGATGGCAAAAAATTTCATGTGAACGCCAATATGACTTGTAAGACAACAAATCTTAATTACTGTGTCACATGTCCTGGTTGTCACGAAAATTATATTGGACAGACCGGGTATAGCCTCTGTAAACGGGTGCGAGTTCACAAAGAACAAATAAAACACCCACAATACAGAAATTCGACAATTAGTGCCCATCTTGACACTTATTTTCATAACAACGTTCCTATCGCAATTAAATCCAGAGTGCTTTTAATAATGAACAACGGCGGAACGTCATAAACCGCCGTAACGACGTCAACTATAGCGACACTCTATTAGTAATCCTGAAGAGTCCCAATGGAAGGATGAAATTGATAGAGTGGAACTGTTAACTTTTTACTTATTTTATTATTTTATTTAATGAATATATATATATATATATAAAATGACTGAATAAATAGTCAACGATCAATCTTACAGGGCGATGGATCATGTAATATGATTCTGTACACTACAAAATATAATATATAACAAGTCAAAAAGGGTACAACATCACCATTAAATAACTATAAAATATACAAATATTAGATATTTCGGATAACAGATATCCTTCTTCGGTAATTGCACAATGACAAATGAGTCATGTCAATTCAATTTGAGTCTCAATTTGAATTGACATGACTCATTTGTCATTGTGCAATTACCGAAGAAGGATATCTGTTATCCGAAATATCTAATATTTGTATATTTTATAGTTATTTAATGGTGATGTTGTACCCTTTTTGACTTGTTATATATATATATATATATATATATATATATAACTCGTCTAAACATCAACCCAACAATGTTAGATCTGTAAATTTGCTTTCGCAAATTTTTGGTTCTTCCCTCGCCGGGATTCGAACCCATGCTACTGTGATATCGTGACACCAAATCGCCTGCACTGCAGCCGTCCCGCTAGACCACACGACCACCTGGGCTCTCAAAAAAAGAGCTTTCGGTGGGCATGTGTTACCTTTCCACGTCAGTTTTAATCTAGCGGCGTACTACAGTACATGATATATAAGGCATGAAGATGTTATTGTTACAGATCAGCTAAATTATCTATAGTAAAGGATCCTACAAATTAATGTAAGATACAGTCACAGAAAATAATTATATTCATAAGTACGTCTGAGTCAGTGACAACCCTACAACAGATGTATCCATCGGATCGCCATCAATGATGGTGATACATGGCTGTGTACATAATGTATATACAACTCGTCTAAACATCAACCCAACAATGTTAGATCTGTAAATTTGCTTTCGCAAATTTTTGGTTCTTCCCTCGCCGGGATTCGAACCCATGCTACTGTGATATCGTGACACCAAATCGCCTGCACTGCAGCCGTCCCGCTAGACCACACGACCACTGGGCTCTCAAAAAAAGAGCTTTCGGTGGGCATGTGTTACCTTTCCACGTCAGTTTTAATCTAGCGGCGTACTACAGTACATGATATATAAGGCATGAAGATGTTATTGTTACAGATCAGCTAAATTATCTATAGTAAAGGATCCTACAAATTAATGTAAGATACAGTCACAGAAAATAATTATATTCATAAGTACGTCTGAGTCAGTGACAACCCTACAACAGATGTATCCATCGGATCGCCATCAATGATGGTGATACATGGCTGTGTACATAATGTATATACAACTCGTCTAAACATCAACCCAACAATGTTAGATCTGTAAATTTGCTTTCGCAAATTTTTGGTTCTTCCCTCGCCGGGATTCGAACCCATGCTACTGTGATATCGTGACACCAAATCGCCTGCACTGCAGCCGTCCCGCTAGACCACACGACCACCTGGGCTCTCAAAAAAAGAGCTTTCGGTGGGCATGTGTTACCTTTCCACGTCAGTTTTAATCTAGCGGCGTACTACAGTACATGATATATAAGGCATGAAGATGTTATTGTTACAGATCAGCTAAATTATCTATAGTAAAGGATCCTACAAATTAATGTAAGATACAGTCACAGAAAATAATTATATTCATATATATATATATATATATAGAGTCTATACGAATCTACCAACCAGTAAACTTAATAGGTATTGGATCATCAAAATTGACAATACTACACAAACAGGAAAAATTATATGAGTCTGAAAGATTGTGTAACAATACCGATAAATAGATGGAAAACAAAACACTAAAAAGTGTTGAATATCATTGCACAAAGATGGAAAAACTGAACAGATGATATAAATTATACAATAATTGCAAATATTTCGGCTCAACAAATGGCCTTCTTCGGTGACAAAAGTTTTAACAATAATGAGATATAATGTATAAGGTGTAAACATAGATCACTAATAATACAGGTAAGTTTTGGTCGATTGATTTTAATCCAAAATCCTGAATATAATAATATAAACACTAGACTGTAAATTTAATTATTTCTTTCTATTGATTCCATCTGGATGGAGGACACCCAGTGTTTTTATCCAAAACCTCTCCCGATTTTCTCTTTGCCTATGTTGCCATGTACAATCCTGTTCGATCACAAGGATCTTCATGTGATCAAAATCTTTCAGATTGTGATCTGGTAACCTGAAATGTTGGCTGACAGGAATATACGGTTTTTTTGTGAGGTCACTCCTGTGGCCATTGAGGCGTTTGTGAAATGGCTGCATAGATTCACCAACATATTGGAGACCACATCTAGGACACTCAAGAACGTAAATCACGTTTGAGCTTTTGCAGTTGACATTGCAGAAGATCTTGTATGTCTTTTCTGTGGTCTTACTGTGAAATGTTGATGAATGCTGCAATTGGTTGCAACATTTGCAGCGCTTATCCCCACAAGGCTGACAATTACCTACAGTATGGTTAGGTTTGGAAAGGTCAGCACGGACAAGTATATTTCTCAGGCTGTTAGGTTGTTTGAAGGCAATCATGGGAGGCTCAGGAAAGATTTTGGATAACTTCGAATGTTTCTCGATTGCTGTCCAATGATCACGAATGGTCTTGAAACTATTTCTCAGGCATGGATGGTAGGTGAGCACACATGGGATTCTTTTATTTTTCTGTTTATCTTTGTAAGTTAGCAGACTGCTTCTGGGGATGGATTCCGCTTTTCGAAAACTATTTTTGATGTTTTTGTGTTTATATCCCCTTCTTTTCAAATGTCCTTTAAGCTGCCCCAGACGTTGTTTTGCAGTGTCTTCAGAGGAGCAGATTCGCCTTATTCTTAGAGCTATATATATATATATATAGAATTAGCACACAAATCAGGAAAGAGTTTATAATAAACAGTTTGATGCAAGCAATTGTCAACAAGTTTTAGGAAAATAAAAATTTGAACAATCCTATAATATTGAAACATTATCATTCTTTCTTTTCAGATTTTTGAGAAGCAATCAAATTACTACAATACAAAAAGGAGCTTTTGAAGACCTACCATCTCTCACTGCTATGTATGTATAATTGTTTACAATACTTTAATCAGAAGCAGGATTTAAAAAAGGCATCTAGAAACATTCATTGGCAGAATATGTTTACTGAATGTGTCCCTTACAGATTGCAGTTTTGTAGAACAAATCATGCAATTATAGAAAGTACATTTACTACATTTTAAAAAAGATATGTGTAGAAAATATTTCAAGAGAAATGATTTATTTTTACTTCTATAACTTGGGTAATATTGTTCATTTTATGAATTAAATAATTCAATACTGTTGACAATTAAGAGACATAGAAAACACCAGTAATGAATTCAAAGAATGTACACACTTTTTGTTTACAATCTTCCAACAGAAGTTTGCAATTATGAGTTTTGATTGAGTTAAGCCTGCCAATTGATATTTTATCGTGTGTTTTTCTATGTTGTGATGTTATGCTATTGTTTCAGAAAAAAGAAGAAGGTTTGGTACCATTAAAACGTTTAATCCCGCTGCAAATGTTTGTATCTGTCCTAAGTCAGGAATCTGATGTACAGTAGTTGTCGTTTGTTTATGTAATTTATACATGTTTCTCGTTTCTCGTTTTTTTATGTAGATTAGACCTTTGGTTTCCCCGTTTGAATGGTTTTACACTAGTAATTTTGGGGCCCTTTATAGCTTGTTGTTCGGTGTGAGCCAAGGCTCCGTGTTGAAGGCCGTACATTGACCTATAATGGTTTACTTTTTGAAAATTGTTATTTGGATGGAGAGTTGTCTCATTGGCACTCACACCACATCTTCCCATATCTATCATGATAATAAAAAAATTATAACAATATGTTGTGTTGAGATGAAAACCAATTTAGATCACAATACACATGTATAAGTTAAGAATACAGGTGTCACCATCTTTGGTTTTGAGATAAATCGTGGCAAAATTGACCGATACTCTTAAAATTGATAGACATAAAGTTAATGGGATGAATGTCAATGAAACAACATAAATAGAGTATGTACCTTGTTTTACTCAAATGTATTGCGTGCATTAGGGAATAATGAAATACTGCATTTGAGTTCTATACTGGAATATTTACTGCTCGTTTGTTAACATGCTTATACAAATTTAATTTCATTTGTCTAAAAAAAAAGTTTCCTTAAAAAAAGGCTACCGTTTTTTTCTACCTCAGGAATAGATTACCTTAGCTGTATTTGGCAAAACTTTTAGGAATTTTTGTTTGTCAATGCTCTTCAACATCGTACTTTATTTGGCCTTTTATAACATTTTTAATTCAAGCGTCACTGATGAGTCATTTGTAGACGAAACGCGCGTCTGGCGTAAATATCAAATTTTAATCCTGGTATCTATGATGAGTTTGTTTGACTTCTTCCTGATCAATATATTTTTTCTTCAAGGTAGGAAATCAGAATATTTAAAAAAAAAAAGCAACCAATAAAACAGATCTCACAATGAAATCCCCCTAAATCATTTAGGTGTAATACCACCAAATCATGGTACGTCACATCCGGTTGTATACGAAAATAGGTCGAAAGAAAAGATTCCCTTAAATTTGACAGTTGTAGGTAATTAATTCTGAATTGTATTGCAATAAAACATTTCTGTTTCATTAACATATGTCTGGGGTATTCCAAATCACTATTATTTTTTTCTTTGGGGTTTCTATAGAATATTTTGAAAACTTGAGGTTACATGGTTTCTAAACCTTGTACACAGGTTAGAGAAGGGGAGAAATTTGATTGGTTAACTTCCAGTGATGGTTATTTTCTTGTATGCAATGAAATGTTATGTGAAATTTTTTCTATAGTACTGGGCAGGATTAAACTTTACTCATGCCAAGTATTTCTTTATTTGAAACAATGATAACTGTGCACATGTGTTTGAAAAGTGCAAATTTAACAAAGACTAATAGGGGAAAATCGATGGTGGTATACCACCTAATATGGGAAACTGTACATGCACCTTTGACCTTGTGAGTAATCTCATGTGTTTAAATTTCTTGCTTTTTAAGTGAATCATTTTTAAGAGGAAGTTTCCTTGAAGTAGGACTCTACCATGAATATTCAGATGACAAAACAAGCAATTCTTAGTGATTTTGGGAGCTTTTTCTCCTTAATTCTTATATTCTGCTATGATAGAACATTCTCCTAGGAAATACTTATATTAATATATAGTTATAAGTAAATGAAATTATTTTTAATGCTGAAACAACAAATTTTTCACTAAAAGAGAAGCTCTTTATGTCCCTCTCTGGAACGATGCGTAAATTTAATTTTTACGTAAGGACTTATTGAAAGCTTCTTGGAGACAGTTAACTTTTCTATGGATTGTTCGTGCTGCTTGAAATCTTCAATTACTCATTTCTTATAACATTTCTGTGTTAAATGAGTAAAAGTTACCCCAATGTTTTTATTTATTGGCCTGAAAAGTTGAAATTTTGAGGATATGAGAGGTATGAAAGAGGGACGAAAGATACCAAAGGGACAGTCAAACCCATAAATCGAAAATAAACTGACAATGCCATGGCTAAAAATTGAAAAAGACAAACAGACAAACAATAGTACACATGACACAACATAGAAAACTAAAGAATAAACAAAACGAACCCTACCAAAAACTAGGGGTGATCTCAGATGCTCCGGAAGGGTAAGCAGATCCTGCTCCACATGTGGCACCCATCGTGGTGCTTATGTGTTACAAAATCCGGTAAATAGTATGATTCGGTAAGTCACATTCATGAAAGGTAAGGGGATTGTTGATACGACGTAAGGAACATATCCGATATCATTTGTGAAACGGTTATTCCATAACGGTCAACCTACCCATGATGGCGTCTCTAGAATTTACGATGGGAGGATTTCAACTTCACCATTTTTAACTCTTGGTTTAATAGCTTCCTTGTGAGCAGCAACCCTCTATCAAGAAAATTATGAAATGCAAGCACTGGAATATCGTATCAATTGGGAGATATATGCCCCGTATGTAGGTGCTGCTGGAATGTTGCTACTTAGAAATGGAAAGTTCACAATTGGAAAGCTGAAATCATCTCTTTTGTCAGGAATATGATAGTTTTTGTCCATTCGTTTTTTATGTGTTTTGTCGTTTGATTTTGCCATGATTAGGGACTGTAATGGCCTGACCATTAAGTTTAACCGACGATTGGGCTCAAGCAACATGACTATCAGGTGCTGATAATTTATTCTCAAACCAATCTAACAAATGGTAAAAAGCTGAAAAACAAATAAAATACAATTTTACAATGTGTTCAATTAATGTTATTGTAACGAAATGTCAAAGGTAATTGATAGCACAGTCCGTTGAATGCGAGAAAATGTTGTACTTCAAGAACGGTAAAATTTCAAGTATTTCACGGAGAAAAGGTTCAAATATGTAGAGAGCAATTTGAAGGGTTCAAATACAATGTTGTAGAATTAACTCACTTTGTTGTTAGCTACGAATTGTGTCCAAGATGACGTCTCAACGAAATGTTCCTCGTGATCGTTATGACCTTGCAATTTTCCTGTAACGGATACGTATGAGAGGGAAAGGTAGCGACGGTACGATGTTTTAACGTTTAAGATGAATAATCCTCCTAGACTGGAACACATAAATAGATTAAGAATATAATCAAACGAACTATATAATTTACGGAACGGTGTAACATAATAGGGACTTACCTAATTGATTATCGTCTGACTTCAGTATTTTTGTGATTTTACTTTTTATAATAAATTAAAATCCCGACTGTAAAACTCCCATTTTCTATATGAAGAAGGATAATGTGCATACATTTATGGTATATTTTATATAATATTTGACATATATTATTGATTATTAAGTCGCGTCCGTGATTCGTGAAATAAGTGCCACAAAATTTTCTTTCAAATAGAAGGTGTTAGCAAACCAAAACACAAAAAAACACCCCCATTAAACAATTAGACATTTTCAACAGAAACTGGATTATGTTGCACAGGTTTAATACCACCAAAGGTCAAAATATAACCATGTTTTTTTAAGTTATGTTTTATTCCGTTGATCCAGTTTCAATATATTCATTAAATTAATGAATATATATATCTGCACATGTGAAAATTATTTTTACGCCTATATATATATATATATACCGTTTCGATCCCTATAGACATCACTGAAGAGACATTTATTGTCGAAATCCGGATCTGGTTTACTAAAAACATATTGACACCGTATGTTTGTGGCATAAATATCGTAGCCACAAGTTAATTTTTATCTGTTTAGTATTAAATTTACATTAAGATCCATTTTGTTACATCTTGTGATCAATTTTATTTGGCAATCGCCAATGGCAGTCAGCAGGGTTAAAGAACATCAGTTGTTCGACCTGTTAGTCAAATGCGTTTTGTTTAAATATACTTTCTCACTTTTTTGGTTTTTTGGAAAATGTTGTTTGTGCTGTTTTTAGACCCTCCTACAACGAAATTTGTTTTGCACTGTAGCCGTCCCGCTAGACATATAGAATTAGCAAACAAACCAGGAAAGAGTTTATAAAGAATAATTTGATACAAGCAATTGTCAACAAGTTTTCGGAAAATAACAATTTGAACAATCCTATACTATTGAAACATTCTCATTCTTTCTTTTCAGACTTTTGGGAAGCAATCAAATTACTACAATACAAAAAGGAGCTTTTAAAGACCTACCAGCTCTCACTGATTTGTATGTATAATTTTTACAATACTTTAATCAGAAGCAGGATTTAAAAAAGGCATCTAGAAACGTTCATTGGCAGAGTATGTTTACTGAATGTGTTCCTTACAGATTACAGTTTTGTACAACAAATCATGCAATTACTGAAAGTACATTTACTACATTTTAAAAAAGAAATGTGTAGAAAATATTTCAAGAGAAATGATTTATTTTTTCTTCTATAACTTGGGTAATATTGTTCATTTTATAAATTGAATAATTCAGTACTGTTGACAATTAAGAAACAGAGAAAACACCAGTAATGAATTCAAAGAATGTACACACTTTTTGTTTACCATCTTCCAACAGAAGTTTACAATTATGTGCATTATGATGATAACAAAATTATAACCATTTTGTGTTGAGATGAAAACAAATTTAGATCACAATACACATGTATAAGTAAACAAAACATATGTCACCATCTTTGGGTTTGAGATAAATCGCTGCAAAATTGACCGATTCTCTTAAAATTGATAGAAATAAAGTTAGTGGGATGAATGTCAACGAAACAACATTAGTAAAGTATGAACCTTGTCTTTTTGTTCAAATGTATTGTGTGCATTAGAGAATAATGAAATACTACATTTGAGTTCTATACTGGAATATTTACTGCTCGTTTGTTAACATGCTTATACAAATTTAATTTCATTTGTCTAAAACAATTGTTTCTTCAAAAAAAGGCAACCGTTTTTTCTACCTCAGGAATAGATTACCTTAGCTGTATTTAACAAAACTTTTAGGAATTTTTGGTTCTCAATGCTCTTCAACTTCGTACTTTATTTGACCTTTTATAACATTTTTAATTCGAACGTCACTGGTGAGTATTTTGTAGACGAAACGCGCGTCTGGCGTAAATATTAGATTTTAATCATGGTATCTATGATGAGTTTGTATGATTTCTTCCTGATCAATATGTTTTTTCTTGAAGGTAGGAAATCAGAATATTTAAAAAAAAAAGCAACTAATAAAACAGATCTCACAATGAACCCCCCCCCCCCCCCTAAATCATTTTTGTGTAATACCACCAAATTATGGTACGTCACATCCGGTTGTATACAAAAATAGGTCGGAAGGAAATATTCCCTTAAATTGCAGTAAAACATTTCTGTTTCATTAACATATTTCTTGGGTATTTCAAATAACTATTATTTTTTTATTTGGGGTTTCTATAGAATATTTTGTAAACTTGAGGTTACATGGTTCCTATACCTTGCACACAGATTAGATAAGGGTAGAAATTTGGTTGGTTAACTTTCAGTGACGGTTATGTTCTTGTATGCAATGAAATATATTTTGAAAAGTGCAAGTTAACAAAGACTAATAGGGGAAAATCAATGGTGGTAATACACCTTTATAGATTGATTCAATTGACTATGTGCAATATTAACAGAATGTTTTTTTATCTATACACCAAGTGTATGCATATGACTCCAGAGATTGAGCTCGACTCTCACACTTTTACTTCTATAACATATGGGGGAACTTATCACACTAGGTTAGCCGATATCACCCCGGTTTGTTTTCAAGTTTAAATATTTTTTGCACATTCATTTTCTGTATGTGTATTTTGTCAGATTGTTGGTAGTTTAAGACTTTCTCACAGAAAATGCAAGATTTTTAAACAAATTAAGGTGACCATTATCTCAGCAGAAGTTGAAGAGCAATCATATTAACAAAACTATATGTGATTATAATGATCAATACAATAATAATCATTGTAGCACAACGCCATATTAAAAACAGAAGAAAAATAATTAAAATTAAAAACCAATTGTTCAGAGAACCATTGATGGTCTTTCCACCACTTACAACATATTTTGATGTGAAAATATTAAAAATTCAGTTGATATGTCAGTTCCTATGACTTTATGATGTCTAAATATGAATTTGGAGCAAAGGTCAAAATCTAGAACGTCCAATTAACCTATGACCTTGACCTCAATTTCAAGGTCATAGACTAAGGATCTCAAACCTAAAGACACTAGTTCCTTAATATGTATTGTTTATGAGTAATATCACTTTATGCATAATTCTAAACATAAGAGGGGCGAAAACTCCCATTTATTGTCTACGCACCCTTTCAACCAAAATTAATAAGTTACGACATGTCGCAACTAACAATTTAGTAAAAATAATTTGTCGATATCTTATAAGGTTAATGAAAATAAGTGAAAATAAGCCTAAATCAAAATTTATAATATGACCTTGACCTTTGACCTTGACCTTATTTTCATTTTTTTGGACCAAGGACCTCAAATCAAAAGACCCTAGGTCTCTATCACTTATGGTTTACCAGTTAGAAATGCAAATTCTTATATCAAACATAAAAGGGTGGATAACTCTTATATGGAATCTATATACGGCTTCGGTCAAAATAAAACAGCACATCCTGAGGATATAACGAGCAATTTGGAAAAATAAATTTGTCGGTTTCTTATACAGTTGCGAAGCTTTAGAGATAACAAGAAAAACAGTGTTCGGGGAGATAACTCTTTTTTGGGAAAGTATTCGGTTAAGCAGAGTTGGTTTCAAAAGCGTATAAACTGTTCGATATCATATTCCAAGAATCTAAGCGATATCTTGTAAAACAAAAAAACAGCGAAGGAAAAAAATTAGGCGGAAGAAAAAAAAAAAAAAAAAAATAATAATAATAATAATCAGAAGAAATCCAATAGGTCTTTCCACGGAAAAGTGGAAAGACCTAATGATTATAAAAGCAAAATGAAAATGTAATATAGTGTCATGTTATAATTAGACAAATGGTTATCTGTAGAATTGCATACATTTGTAGGTGACAACTCTTCTAATCCTACACCAAATTTTAGTAATTAATACATGCAGGATAAGATTTTATCTTCAAATTTATACAGAACATTTATATCATTCTGAATTAGTAAATATGCAATTATAATTCTATTTTGTATAATCTCCCTTATTTGATTCTTTAGAACGAGTCACATGTTCAACTCTAAAAAACTGCAGTAAAAAAAATGAAATTTCAGTCATTTCAAAAATTTCTTAAAATAGATATAGAAGTTTAAAAACCTCAATTCTTTGGAGGACAATAAGTTCAACTCATTTTTCTTTAAAAAAAAAAAAGAAACAAGAAGTATGTTTTGGCATAAGAAACACAAACATATCCCGCCATAAAAAGCCTAAATAATATAAACAAAATATGGCTTAAGTTGAAGGGGTACATAAGGTGAAAAAAATGTCCATGTCTTTGTTATGCTTTTCTTCCGATTATGAGTCTATGTCATCAGTTTGTCTTAGTAGATCAATTGTGTAAAATTAAGAAAATAACCAGGGAATTTTATATTTCTTCAGTGTTAGTTTTCCAAAGTTTGTTAAAGTGCCGTGTTACAATATGTTCATTTCAGATTCTCTCCTGGTTTCTTCATATTTAACAAAAGTTCAATCAAAACACAGCACAGAAAGTATATATCAAAATTCATTATTTGAAAAATCTACATTTCATATCAAAACAATGTCGTAATGACATGCCTTTTGACCTCTAAAATAATTCAGTTTGCGCTTTCATGCCTTTTGGACGTTGAAATAATGTCAATAGCGTTTTCATGCCTTTGGATGTTGAAATAATGTTACTAGCAATTTCATGCTTTTTTTATGCGTTATTATAATGCCAAAAGCGCTTTCATACCTTCTGGCAGCATAGAAGAGATCTGACCGATAGAAGATGTAAGCGAACATTTGAAAACGTACAGTAGAATCAAAGTTAAAGCACTCTGTATTTCAGACCTATATAAAAGAATGATTCTTCTAAATATAAACACCTGGAAAAGGAAACACACTTTATAAGAGTCTTTCTTCGAAAATTAAACTGATCTACGCGAACACATTCGATATATATCCCTCTAGTTAATTAGTCCTATCATTCCAAATTATTATCGTTCATCAATGGAGTTACTTTAATACACATAAAAAAAACGTTTGAAGACCGACTATCGCTCCATTCTCTGAATGTAGACATTGCGCAATGTTTTATTCGAACGCATTTTGAAAAACAATTAAAAAGTTATTCATTGGCATAGTACGTTTTCCTAAACGACGCATTATATATAAACTTCGACCCAAATGCAGATTGCACTATGAAATTATGAATGATGATAATAATATAAATAGTAATGGAGCCATCTACATTTGTCATAAACTATCACTATAATAAAGTTGTCTTATGTCGAAACATGTATAACTATTATTTTATTTACAGACTTTTAACCAGCAATAACATTACTACAATACAAACAGGAGTATTTGAAGACCTACCAGCTCTCACTGATTTGTATGTATATAGTTTTACAACTTAAGTTCAGAAGCAGATACAACACAAACATCTGGAGTAGTTTATGCATGAGTTATGTTGCCTGTTTCATATATTTTAAATGAACATCGAGTACAATGTTAACACTGCATATTACGTATTCCTGAACAAGTGTTCAAAAGGTCATTTTCTTTGATATACAAATGAACGTTGTAATAAAGTAACAAACATTGACAGTAGGTAGGACAACGCTGTGTATCATATGAAAAAGCAGATGTGGTATGATTGCCAATGAGACAACTCTTCACAAGAGACCAAATGACACAGATATTTACACTCCCCGGTAAATATGCAGCAGTTAACCAGATGTTTCTATTTTTTTCACCATAACAAAATCTCCCTTGTCAATTCATTGAGACTTTACTTCATACCACCTATTGTATTTATATACGTCACAGCAGTTGTCTTATCTATCTGTGCGTGTATTAGTACACACGACGCGTTAGTACAAAAATACCACAACTAACAGTTGTAACTGATTAATGTGATGAGAATTTTCTTCATCTGACCATCTTTCACCTATTGATTTACTCTCCTAAACTCCGCCTCATCACGTTAAAGACGCATCTAATCTAATTATGGTTTCGGGATTTCCCACACACACGTATTTCTTGCTGTTCTCTATATTATCGATTTAAGAAATAATTCATGGGGGTTTCAATATATCATGATTTTACCACGGGTTGGCCCTTTATGACAAATAGTTTACCCTGAGCGACAGCGAGGGGTAAAATATCGGCATAAAGGGCCAACCCGTGGTAAAATCACGATATCTTCAAGCCCCCATGAATTATTTCGATTCTAATAGGACAAATACGGCAATTCTTTTGGATCGAAACACTCTAGGTGGAGGCAAGTATTTGCCGTTCCCATAAATAAACACACTATTAAATTGGCGTAAAAGAACGGAACAAACTGAATCAGTGACATGCTTAAACTATTTACCAAAACGCAATTAGATAGTTTTGGGTGAATTTAAATGATAATGTACTTATATATCTCAAATATATAAAAACATATGGCTTATAACCCATTTTAGCATCGTTTGTTGACGTTTCCTTGTTGTGATGTTTTCGGTCTCACAAGCGTGTATTTCCCCCGTAAAATGCTTATATTCTTACGTCATTGTTCTATGACGTCGGGAAGCTCATTCATAAAAAAGCATATGACGTGGGAGTACGATCGGAATAGCGCAAACAATATATTAATATTTTACCACGGGTGTGTACTCAAAGCGTTTGAAGGACGTCATGTTAGAAACAAAATTAATACATAGGGCATGGTAGTATTTCGTGGTCCACGGGGATAATGATCGCATTTTTCTAATTTTCACCACTGTCTAACACTGCTCAAAATTCTACATACACCGTTAATTGAAGTACTTTCAATATTATATTCAGAAATGAATAGAATATGTGTCATGACCGTTAGACCACTAGTGATATTATGTCCTTTTATTAAGCAATGAAAACAGAATATCAAAATTATAAAAAAAAAAAATGTATTGTTTGTATTCGGAAGATAGGTAAACGACTATATATAGCTAGGAGCTAAGATAGAAAATCTTATGAATTCAACAAAAAGCAGTACACAAACCGGAAAAGAGTTTACAATTAACAGTTTGATCCAAGTAGTTGCCGAAAAGCTTTAGGAAATAACATTATGAACAATACTATTATTCTGGATCTTCCTTTCTCTTTTTTTAGAAATTTGGACAGCAATCAAATTACTACAATTCAAAATGGAGCGTTTAAAGACTTACCAATGCTCAATACTATGTATGTATTATTTTTTTTCAATACTTTATTCAGAAGCAGAATTAAAAAAAAAAACATCTCGAAATAGTCATTGGCAATGTTTACTGAATGTGAACCTTGCAGATTTCAGTTCTTTTAAAAAAAAAAATCATGCAATTATAGAAAGTACATTGACTACATTTTAAAATAGATGTGTGAAGAAAGTATTTCAAGAGAAATAACTCTGTGAACATTGTTCATTTTATGAAATGAATTATTGTTAACAATATTGAAATGATAAATTTAAAACTGTAAACAATTAACAGACAAAGAAATTATTTAAGAATAATTTTTTTTTTCATTTCTCCTTAAGTGAATTCAATGTATGTACTTTATTTTATAACACCCTTTGTATTTGATATCTTCCAGCAGCAGTTTACAATTATGTGTATAAAATAATTAGAAAATTACAACCATGTGTTGTTTTGAAATGATAACCATGTTAAATCACAAAACTGATGTATAAAGAATGACATATGTCACCATCCTTGTTTTTGAGATTAATCGCTGCAAAATAGACATATACCCTTAAATTGGTAATAGAATAAGCAACACGACAGGTGCCACATGTGGAGCAGGATCTGCTAACCCTTCTGGAGCACCTGAGACCATCCCAAGTTTTTGGTGGGGTTCGTGTTGCTTAGTCTTAAGTTTCTATGTTGTGTCTTGTGTACTACTATTTGTCTGTTTGCCTTTTTTTTTAAATTTTTTTAGCCATGGCGTTGTCAGTTTATTCTCAATCTATGAGTTTGACTGTCCCTCTGGTATCTTTCGCGCCTCTTTTAAAAGTTGATGGTAAAACTCGAAACGTACTGCAGACACAATAATTATAATTCTCTCCGTTTCGCAGCATAACATTGAAACTTATGGGATAAATGTCAATGCAATAACAATAATAAAGTTTGTGTCTTGTTTTTACTGTAATATATTGCGGAAATTTGGGAATAATGAATTCTGCAATTGTCTTCTATACTGAAATGGTTACTGCACGTTTTTCAACATGCTTGGCTGTAACAAATTTAAATTTCATTTGCCTTAAAAAAAAAAAAAAAACAACAAAAAAAAACAAAGACACAGACATCAATATGTTGATGATGATGTCGTTACTATTATCGGTATCTGCATTTTGTTGTGTTACATGAAGATGAATCTGTCATATAACAGTACAAACAAAAGTTGCGAAGTGAAAGAATTCCGTTTGGGTAACATACAATCACGCCTTTACTAATCTTTCACGTTTGATCCGTGCCAATTGCTATGTTATTTAAGAAATAATTGGTGCAAGTTATATTTATTGTAGTTTTAACATGGGTGGTCATTTTTGCCCGAGCGATAGTGAGGGCTAAAATAACACTAATATAATGCCTACCCATGTTAAAACTACAATACAGTATTAGCTTGCATCAATTATTTCAATTCTGATTAGGACAATTACGGTAATTTCTAAGTCCGATGTGTATAAGTGTAGAGTGTTTTTGTAGGCTCTTCCATGAACCTCCCTTATTTGTTTGTAAACAAAGCAAACGACTGGCAATGTAATTTTTCAGAGGGAGCAGTTTTAAAAAGCCAGCATGAACGGTCGTCGTATCAAGGTCAAATATGTCAATTTCCAAATGCAACTTATTACAGTCATAATAAATGAATTAGTAATAACATGTGCATCATTTAAGAGTTTTGAAATTGTTTCAAATTAAATAATCATATTAAATGCATGCCAATTTAATAAAATTCTATTCACAAAGCGAAAAAGGCACGTCTTATTAGAATGCCAAACATCTTAAATTATCCAAGATCTTTCCCAAACACCCTGTCTTATCTTTTCGGAGACCAGCAAGTTTGAAAGATTATTTTTTGAGAGCTGATGTCTCCTCCTATAAAAGCTCTTCAACTGCAGGAGGGTGTTAGTCCTGAAGTAACAAATGATGTCTGAATTGATGTCGTAGTTCTCCCCTTTTATTTAATGTGTTTCCCTCAGTTTTAGTTTGTTATCCGGATTTATGAATGTCGAACAGCGGTATACTACTGTTATCGTTATTTTCCAACAAATACTGAATACTCAAACTTTACTTGCCATGCCACTGGGTATGTGTACACTATAATCTGCATTGTAACCTGCAGAACCCAGAATGTTGTATACCTTCTTCAGTGTCGATGTGGCATGCAGTATATTGTCGAGACATAACGACCTTTCAACAAACGTATGAATGATCATCGAAGGGGCTACACCTGTAAACTCGACCTCCCCATAAGTAGTCATTTGAGATCACCTGGGCACTCTAAAGCTGATCTCATAAACCTTTCCATCACTATCATAAAGGTTTTGGATAAGAAAGTAAAGGACAGTTTTTCCAGAGGGCATTAACGAAAAAATAAATTAAAACATGGAATGAGTCACTAGAATCATTTGTTTCCAGTAACTCAGACTTACAGTTCAGGACGTTTACAGTTTTAAGAAATGTATTCCTCTTCCCAAACATCAATATTGAAATTAATTAACCTACGTGTTGATTCGTGACAATTTGTAACAAGATTATAAAAATCATTTTACTTCTTACTGATGAATGATATTTGTTTTCCGAAATATTAAGCATTTGTTCATGATTTGATTTTGTGATGCTGTATCCTTTTAGACTGGTTATATATTATCTTTTGTAGTGTAGTATATCATAGTTATATGAGCCATCGACCCGAAAGATTTGTTGTTGGCTATTATTCAGACATTTTATATTTGCCATTTATCTATTTTATGCATTTCGGGAACTACCTTTTAGCATTAGAGGTTTACTTGTTTTGAATATTTTTCAGTTAAAAACAGTTTTATGACAAAAGACCCCTATAACAAAATTTAACAAATCGACTTATCCCTGGTCAATATTATTTTTTTCTTGAAAACAAGGGATAAAAAAGCCAACAAAAACAAATCCTCTCAGAATGAAATACTCATTATTCATCAACAGATTCATTTAAATTATTAAAACAAACAACTTTTGAGCTACCAACCAAGTGTATGACTCTGGGATTGGGTTCGCCTCTCAAAGTTTAACTTTTATCTCACTAGAGCAGCCGATATCATGCTGTTTTTGCCAAACTTAATTATTTTCAGCGCCTTCATTTTTCGGTATGTGAATTGTGACTTTGAGTGTTGGTAGTTAGTTTAAACATATTTTATCGTTCCAAAAAGAGTGTTGGTGGTTTACAACTTTCTCACAGAAAATGCCATTTTATTAAACAAATAAATTATAATCATTATAGCAGAACACCACACTAAAAACAGATTAAAAATAATCAGAATGCTTATAAAAACAAAAGTAATTATTGCTTTTAATATAAGATTTAATCTAAAATGTGTACAGACCATTTATATCATTCTGAATTAGTAAATATGCAGTTATATTTCTATTTTGTATGACCTTATTAATTTGATTTCTTCAGAACAAGTCACATTTTTAATTCTAATTTCAATGGTTGCCTAAAAACAGCAGACAAAAAGTAACATTTCGCAGCCATTTCTATAATATATAAAAGTAGAAATTTAAAAACATAAATTCTTACAGGACAATAAAGTCGACTCTTTTTTGCTTTTAAAAAGAAATAAGAACTATGTATTGGCTTTAAAAACACACAAACAAATATCACAAAAAAAAACCTAAATAACTAAATGCAAAATGACTGAAGATGAACAGGTAAAAAAGGTCAAACATATTTTCATGTTTTTATTATGCTTTTTTCTTCCGATTATTCAGTTCGTCAAAGTGTATGACTTGTGTTAAACGGTAAAAAAAAAGTAAGTGAACATTTTGAAATGTGCAGTAGACAAAATTAAAGTATATTAGTATTATTAGAAAAAATGACTCTTATACATATTAACAACTTGCAAGGGAAGCACACTCTATAATGGTCTCTCAATCGAATTAACTGAATCTTCGCTAACTTGTTCGATTTATATCCCTTTATAACTCATTCTATTTTACCGAATTATTATCAATCAGGAATGCAGTTACTACAATACAAAAAAGAGCGTAAGAAGACCTACCAATATGTAGAAAATGTTACATCATTTTGTTCTGAAGCATATCGAAAAAAAACATCTAGAGTAAGTCGTTGGCAGAGTACGTTACCCAATACAATGCATTATGAATGAACATCGACAAAATGTGTAGACTGGAGTTTGCGCTATTGAAAATAATGTGTGATACTACTAATAGAAATATCTGTCGAACCAATTGCGTTTGTCTTAAATTAACACCTAATGGTCAATAATCGAAAGGTGAGAGATATGTTGTTCTAGTGGTAAACGGACTTTTACAATAAAACTAACCTCATCTTATATAATAGTTATCAAAGGTACAAGGATTATAATTTAATACGCCAGACGCGCGTTTTGCCTACATAAGACTCATCAGTGACGCTCATATCAAAACAATTAAAAATCCAAAAAAGTACAAAGTTGAAGAGCATTGAGAACCCAAAATTCCAAAAAGATGTGCCAAATACAGCTAAGGTAATCTACTCCTGGGATAAGAAAATCCTTATATACCAAGATTTAAATTTTGAATATAACCAAGACTCGCCTTTCGTTTAGAAAAGACTCATCAGTGAGTTTGCCAAATGCAGCTAAACTTTGCAATACTTTAAGGAATTTTGGAACATAATGCTCATCATCTTCGATCTTTATTTGGCCTTTTTAAACTTTTTTGGATTCGAGCGCCAATGATAAGTCTGGCGTAAATACAAAATTTAATCCTGGTATCTATGATGAGTTTATTCATATATACTTTTTCGCAAGTTTATCGTTTTCTGTTTGGTATTAAATTAATAATAAAGATCCATTTTGCTACATCTGGTGAACCGTGTATTTGGCAATCGTCATGGCAGTTAACAGGGTTTAAGAACCTACCTGCTATTCAAAAGCGTTTTGTTAAAACAAAATACTTTTTTTTCTTTTTAGGTCTTTTGGAATTTTTTTATTTTTGCAGTATTAAGACCCCTCTACCAAGAAATTTGTTTTGCATGTCCATATATAAATTGAGTTTTTATTCAACGGAATCATAGATGTGAACGTTGTTTTTTACATTTTATAAATCAACGGTTAACAAAACTAAGACTTTTCTATCTCAGGAATAGATTACCTTAGCTGTATTTGGCAAAACTTTTAGGAATTTTTTATTCTCAATGCTCTTCAACTTCGTACTTTATTTGGCCTTTTATAACATTTTTGATTCGAGCGTCACTGATGAGTCTTTTGTAGACAAAACGCGCGTCTGGCGTAAATATTAAATTTTATTCCTGGTATCTATGATGAGTTTATTTTCAATTTAGTCTTGTATATATATATAATTATTTTCTGTGACTGTATCTTACATTAATTTGTAAGATCCTTTACTATAGATAGTTTAGCTGATCTGTAAGAATGACACCTTCATGCCTTATATATCATGTACTGTAGTACAACGCTAGATTAAAACTGACGTGGAAAGGTAACACCCGGCCACCGAAAGCTTCATTTTTTAACAAACTAAGTAAACGCAACAGTAGTAAAAAAAAACCTCAATCGAAAAATTCATAAAAATGAACATGCAGGAAGATGAATTACAAATATTGTTTAACAATCAATGTCAATGACTGCATCTATTGAAACCTAACCGTGCTTTGTTTTCTGAGGCAAATGTGTTTGTTTTTTATGCTTGAAAAAAGAATTGTATCCTTCAATCGACCATTTTATTATTTGTCCTATATCTTGCTATTATTGGAAGCGAACGAATTCATTAAAATTTATGTTTGTGTTGCAGTTTATTTTGCGGTTCCCGTTAAAGTATTGTCGCTTTTTTTGTAACGTCGGTTAAATAAAGGTACATGTTTTCAAGCGTAAATATTATAAATTGTGGACTATAACATCAGTTTGTGCATTGTAGGAAATTATAACATGTATTTGTACTCGCTACGAAAAAGGGTAAAGCTAGGCGAACACTGCCGTTTTCTCAGACTTAGATTAAAGCTTGTAAAAATAAATGTTTATACTTATTCCAACATTTGCCGAATTTTGTATTTGCAACACCGACTGTATGGGGAGGTTTCCACCTTATTAAAAGACTGTTTGAAGGGCAAGCTACACCAATTAGCAAATACACCCTAATTGTTAAAACTCATTTGCAGGAAATATAATAGTATTTTGTGACACCTACATTACCTTTTAACAATTATAACGTGGTCAAACCTTAAATTTAGATACAATTAAGCCTCTCACACCGTATGTTATAACTTAGCATAGTACAATCTTTTGAAAAATGGCTTGTTATTTAAAATCCATGTACTTTAATGTTTTAGTCCGTAACCACATTACCCTTTTGTTCCATCGCACTTTAGCGTACTTTGCCATCATACTTTAGCAAACAAACAACCATCGCACTTTAGCGTGAGACACCATCGTACTTTAGCGTAGATCATCGCACTCTACTGTGACCATCGCACTTAGAGTACCATCGCACTTTAGGGTCCTACATACATATATATATATATAACATCTTCATGCCTTACATATCATGTACTGCAGTACGCCGCTAGATTAAAACTGACGTAGAAAGGTAACACACGGCCAGCGAAAGCTCTATTTTAAGAGCCCAGGTGGTCGTGTGGTCGGCTGCAGTGCAGGCGATTTGGTGTCACGATATCACAGTAGAATGGGTTCGAATCCCGGCGAGGGAAGAACCAAAAATTTGCGAAAGCAAATTTACAGATCTAACATTGTTGGGTTGATGTTTAGACGAGTTATATATATATATAAATGTCTAAGAAAATAACTTAAACACCCTTATTAATACATTAAAAAGTTCTATTAGATGTTGAATAGAAATACGCAATATTTCGCTAAACAAATTAGCTTCATCAGGCGTGTGCATCTCTCAAGGTGAAATCGGATGCATGACAAAAAAATGTTTTTGTAGCTTAATCTATACAAGAGTTGAGAAAAAGTGTAACATATTGATTGATATTGCATAAAATATGTTTGTAGCTATAACTACATGAAGTTGGAATAAAAGTTTAACACACTTATAGATATTCGATTAATTGTATGAATTTCTATTAATTAATTTGTATGATTTCAAGATAATTGTGGTTTTGATTTGCTTTTAAATCTTTTTTCGTCTCTCTCATTGAGTCAAGATAATTATGGTTTTGATTTGCTTTTAAATCTTTTTTCGTCTTTCTCATTGAGTTCATCAGGTTCAAGAGTTCGTAACTGGTGCATCCAAAATCTCTCTCTTTTTTGTCTTACTTGTGTATCCCAATTTTGATTTTCTCAATGATTTGAAATGTGACGTTTTCAAAATCATGTCCTGCTCTTAAAAGGTGTCTTGTAATTGGGCAGTTCCTTTTTTTTTGTATAAAATGACCGATGGTTATTTAGTCGGGTGTTAAATGGTGTTTCTATTTTATTTATTTATTCAAGAAACCGAAAATTGTTTTAGAAAAATATTGATTTTCCCTATATATTCAATGTTATTTAGTACCCTATCGGAACATTTTAAAAATGGCTTTTTCTTGAAAACGAAGTCTGTGACATATATTTTTTCACATTTTCTGATGTATATTTTCAATATCTAATTGAGTTCTTAATTCGAAAAAAAATCTATGGACTGGTCATTTACTGATCCTTGACCTTAACATACATATACAGAAAGTACCTAGAGCATTTTATGACAATATCTCTCTAAAAAGGGTCAGCTTCAGATTCAATATTTTATTAAAGTCTGTACACTTGTAATATAATCATTATAATATAAAATTGAATAAAACAGCAATTTTGTATATTAAAATACAAGTGCCATCCTATAAAGAGCTATGAGAGACTAGAAAACTAATCTAAATTATAACTTTATAATTATCATTTAAGGTTGTATTGCGCGACCTTTTTTTTGTTTTTATCTTCGTCATTCCATCTCTGGACAGTGGTGGATAGTTGTCTTATTGGCAATCATAACTATATATTTATATGAAATATAAAGGAGTAGGTTCAGTAAGACCCCTTTTTGGCCCCAAAATATAGCAGTTTCACAAAGTTGTTAATGTAAACTTTTAGTTATTTATTGGACAGTAGAATGCTTCTGCTACATAAATATGGGCTGTTTTTGACATAACAATGCACATATATCGGGTACTAGCACCATAAAGTCAGGCTAATTTACTGAAATCTTCACAATTCTAGCATTTTAGTTAAATTTTAGACAGTTTTCAGGTAAAACGAAAGTGGCCGCATTCGTGTTCATCCTTAATATTGAAATGTAAGTTGTAGTTTATGATAATACATAATATATATAAAGGTTGAGGATGAACACGGATGCGGCCACTTTCGTTTTTGACAAAAACCATCTGAAAAGTGACATTTTTCGGCATATTTGGTAGATTTTTCATATTTGAGCTTGAATCGGATCGTTTTTAATGACTAAATCAGTTAAAATCTTTCACATAAACTAATTGATTCAAATAAAATAGACACTTAAGTGTTTATAAAGTGGTCAAAATCTTTCGTCAGATGAACCTGAAATTTGAGGCCAAAATCGGTCCTTACCGGACCTACTCCTTTAATAATTACCTCTTGCAGAATTTCAAGCGGTCTGTCTTACTTGTTGAAAATGGGTTTCCTTGAACCCCAAGGACACCACATTTTAACTCTTATATTTGAAATAAGTCTGTATAAATTTGTGTCTATTCGTGCAAATATTAAAACACTAAATGGGGAAGAATAAAAAGAAAGAAATAGACTACAATATACTCCGCTTCGAGTAAAAGCCAATTTCTATTGTTTTTACTATATTTCCGCAAATCTTTTATTTCGAAAAGCGCAAACAAACACTTTTCCAAAAATAAATTTCTCACAAAGCATCACAGAAAACAGACCTTTTATCATCACTAATTAGGAACAAAGAAAATAATTTACTAGTTAAAAGATAATCCCTCAGAATTGATTGGACCAATTAACAAGGTGATCAGACATGCATTACACTTGTAGAGCGCGTGTCACGTTAAAATGTTAATAACTTTTAAATCTCTTTATATCAGGGAACCAACTTTTAACATATGCTTTTTAATATAATGGTTTATCTTAATTAATGATCTTGGTGCATATTTAACCTTTGCTTCATATCCTTAGTGCAGTATTTATAAATTCGTCAAGCTTCATTGGATTCAATCAACAATATGACAACTGGACACATTACACAAAATCGGCGCGTGCCATATAAAATGTTAATAACTCTTTTATTTCTGAATATATTTACACCAAAACTTAGATATATGCTCTTTATTCAAATCTGTATGGTACTGAATGACCTTGGTGCTTATTTGACTGGTCCATCATGGGCTTAGTGCACTTCCTGGAGCTTATTGCACCAAGGCGGCCTAGGTGGTGTTTAGACGTACCGTTCATGTAGTTGTAGCTACAAACATATTTTATGCAACATCAATCAATATGTTACACTTTTTTTCTCAACTCTTGTATAGATTAAGCTACAAAAATATTTTTTTTTCATGCATTCGATTTCACCTTGAGAGGTGCACACGCCTGATGAAGCTAATTTGTTTAGCGAAAAATTTCGTATTTCTATTTAGCATCTAATAGAACTTTTTAATGTATTAATTAGCGTGTTTAAGTTATATTCTTAGACATTTATATAATTTTAATTCAGTAACTGTATCAGTTTATTTTCACAAACTGATCCACGATTAAATAGATTGAATGTTGATTGTTGCTATTTTTAGACATTAATATATATATATATATAAACGAGTCTAAATTGAAAACTACGTTCAAACCTATGATTGCCTTGGATAAAAACCGCAATTTGTATACGTGTGCATGTAAAACAAATTTTGTTGTAGAATGGTCTAAATACAGCACAAACAATCACGAGATGAAACAAAATGGATCTTAATATAAATTTTATACTAAACAGAAAACGATAAACTTGTGGCCAAGATGTTATGCCACAAACACAAGGTGTCAATTGTGTTTTTTTTGTACACCAGATCTAGATTTCGACAATATATGTCTCTTCAGTGATGTTAGGGATGGAAACGATATTTGGAAAGCCATATAATTTACCCTCAATACAACTCGTCTAAACATCAACCCAACAATGTTAGATCTGTAAATTTGCTTTCGCAAATTTTTTGTTCTATCCTCCCCGGGATTCGAACCCATGCTACTGAGATATCGTGACACCAAATCGCCTGCACTGTAGCCGTCCCGCTAGACCACAAAGCCACCTCGGCTTCACAAAAATAAAGCTTTCGGTGGTCGTGTGTTACCTTTTCTCGTCAGTTTTAATCTAGCTTCGTACTACAGTACATGATATATAAGGCATGGAGATGTTATTGTTACAGATCAGCTCAATTATCTATAGTAAAGGATCCTACAAATTAATGCAAAATACAGTCACAGAAAATAATTATATGTATAAGTACGTCTGAGCCAGTGATAACTCTACAACAGATTTATCCATCGGATCACCAGCAATGATGGTGATACATGGCTGTGTACATTATGTATATACAACTCGTCTAAACATCAACCCAACGGTGTAAGATCTGTAAATTTGCTTTCGCAAATTTTTGGTTCTTCCCTCGCCGGGAATCGAACCCATGCTACTAAGATTTGTGACACCAAATCGTCTGCACTGTAACCGGTGCGCTAGACCACACGACCATCTGGGCTTCATAAAAAATGAAGCTTTTGGTGGCCAGGTGTTACCGTTCCTCGTCAGTTTTAATCTAGCGTCGTACTAGAGGACATGATATATAAGGCATGAAGATGTTATTTTTACAGATCAGCTCAAATATCTATAGTAAAGGATCCTACAAATTAATGTAAGATACAGTCACAGTAAAATTTTATGTGTATAAGTACGTCTGAGCCAATTACAACCCTACAACAGATTTATCAATCGTATCACCAGCAATGATGGTGATACATGGCTGTGTACATTATGTATATAGAACTCGTCTAAACATCAACCCAACAATGTAAGATCTGTAAATTTGCTTTTCCAAATTTTTGGTCTTTCCCTCGCCGGGATTCGAACCCATGCTACTGAGATATCGTCACACCAAATCGACTGCACTGTAACCGATGCGCTTGACCACACGACCACCTGGGCTTCATAAAAAATGAAGCTTTCGGTGAACGGTTTTTACCTTTCCACGTCAGTTTAAATCTAGCGTCGTACTACAGTACAGGATATATAAGGCATGAAGATGTTATTTTTGCAGATCAGCTAAATTATCTATAGTAAAAGATCTTGCAAATTAATGTAAGATACAGTCACAGAAAATAATTATATTTATAAGTACGTCTGAGCCAGTGACAACTCTACAACAGATTAATCCATCAGATCACCAGCAATGATGGTGATACATGACTGTGTACATTATGTATATACAACTCGTCTAAACATCAACCCAACGATGTTAGATCTGTAAATGTGCTTTCGCAAATTTATGGTTCTTCCCTCGCCTGGATTCGAACCCATTCTACTGAGATATCGTGACACCAAATCGCCTGCACTGTAACCGGTGCTCTAGACCACACGAACATTTTGGCTTCATAAAAAATGAAGCTTTCGGTGGCCGGGTGTTACCTTTCCACGTCAGTTTTAATTTAGCGTCGTACTACATTACATGATATATAAGGCATGAAGATGTTATTCTTACAGATCAGCTAAATTATCTATAGTAAAGGATCCTACAACTTAATGTAAGATACAGTCACAGAAAATAATTATATTTATAAGTACGTCTGAGCCAGTGACAACTCTACAACAGATTTATCCATCGGATCACCAGCAATGATGGTGATACATGGCTGTGTACATTTTGTATATACAACTCGTCTCTTTCGCAGATATTTGGTTCTTCCCTCACCGGGATTCGAACCAATGCTACTGAGATATACATATACAACTCGTCTAAAAATCAACCCAACAATGTTAAATATGTAAATTTTCTTTCGCAATTTGTTTGTTCTTCCCTGGCCGGGATTCGAACCAGTGCTACTGAGATATCGTGACATATATATATATATATATATATAATATATATATATACAACTCGTCTAAACATCAACCCAACAATGTTAGATCTGTAAATTTGCTTTCGCAAATTTTTGGTTCTTCCCTCGCCGGGATTCGAACCCATGCTACTGTGATATCGTGACACCAAATCGCCTGCACTGCAGCCGTCCCGCTAGACCACACGACCACCTGGGCTCTCAAAAAAAAGAGCTGTCGGTGGGCATGTGTTACCTTTCCACGTCAGTTTTAATCTAGCGGCGTACTACAGTACATGATATATAAGGCATGAAGATGTTATTGTTACAGATCAGCTAAATTATCTATAGTAAAGGATCCTACAAATTAATGTAAGATACAGTCACAGAAAATAATTATATTCATAAGTACGTCTGAGTCAGTGACAACCCTACAACAGATGTATCCATCGGATCGCCATCAATGATGGTGATACATGGCTGTGTACATAATGTATATACAACTCGTCTAAACATCAACCCAACAATGTTAGATCTGTAAATTTGCTTTCGCAAATTTTTGGTTCTTCCCTCGCCGGGATTCGAACCCATGCTACTGTGATATCGTGACACCAAATCGCCTGCACTGCAGCCGTCCCGCTAGACCACACGACCACCTGGGCTCTCAAAAAAAAGAGCTTTCGGTGGGCATGTGTTACCTTTCCACGTCAGTTTTAATCTAGCGGCGTACTACAGTACATGATATACAGTAGCATGGGTTCGAATCCCGGCGAGGGAAGAACCAAAAATTTGCGAAAGCAAATTTACAGATCTAACATTGTTGGGTTGATGTTTAGACGAGTTGTATATACATTATGTACACAGCCATGTATCACCATCATTGATGGCGATCCGATGGATACATCTGTTGTAGGGTTGTCACTGACTCAGACGTACTTATGAATATAATTATTTTCTGTGACTGTATCTTACATTAATTTGTAGGATCCTTTACTATAGATAATTTAGCTGATCTGTAACAATAACATCTTCATGCCTTATATATCATGTACTGTAGTACGCCGCTAGATTAAAACTGACGTGGAAAGGTAACACATGCCCACCGAAAGCTCTTTTTTTTGAGAGCCCAGGTGGTCGTGTGGTCTAGCGGGACGGCTGCAGTGCAGGCGATTTGGTGTCACGATATCACAGTAGCATGGGTTCGAATCCCGGCGAGGGAAGAACCAAAAATTTGCGAAAGCAAATTTACAGATCTAACATTGTTGGGTTGATGTTTAGACGAGTTGTATATACATTATGTACACAGCCATGTATCACCATCATTGATGGCGATCCGATGGATACATCTGTTGTAGGGTTGTCACTGACTCAGACGTATATATATATATATATATATATATATATATATATATATATACAACTCGTCTATATATATATATATATATATATATATATATATACAACTCGTCTAAACATCAACCCAACAATGTTAGATCTGTAAATTTGCTTTCGCAAATTTTTGGTTCTTCCCTCGCCGGGATTCGAACCCATGCTACTGTGATATCGTGACACCAAATCGCCTGCACTGCAGCCGTCCCGCTAGACCACACGACCACCTGGGCTCTCAAATAAAAGAGCTGTCGGTGGGCATGTGTTACCTTTCCACGTCAGTTTTAATCTAGCGGCGTACTACAGTACATGATATATAATGCATGAAGATGTTATTGTTACAGATCAGCTAAATTTTCTATAGTAAAGGATCCTACAAATTAATGTAATATACAGTCACAGAAATATAAATTATATGTTACAGTAAATAAGTGAAGTTAGGAATTACATGTTATTACTAAAATTTAGGAATTACATGTGATCCCTGATGCACTTAGTAAATACATGTAATTCCTGAAACGGCCAAGCTGTTAACAGTAATTACTATTTTTTTACACCTATTTACTAACTGTTAAAACAATGTTGTAATATGGTCAAAGTTATGGTAATACTAGCTATAGAAGATCAATGAGTACCCTTAAAAAGTGATCAGCCTAAAATGTCTTCTCCTTATCTTAATCCTCTTTATATTTGAATACATGCAATGTACCTTTTTATTATTGAAGCATTAGCTGCGAGATATAAAAACAAATAAATATGATTATTTTTGGTTAACTCATATATGAAAATTATATAGTGAAATAATAATTCAATGTTTGCAGTCAATCTTGTTCTATTTTACTGAAGGTAACACGATACCGAATGACGTTACGCCATGAGTTATCGTTCCTGACGTTATCGAATAACGTTCACACATATAAGTCAATGCAGCGGGTTTTGTGTGACATTTTTAACGGCAACTTTCCCTAGATGCAGAGTGCCGAGAGTTTTGATGCAATACGTAGCGGTTATTTGTCATAGATTGTTTTATCGTTTTCTCGTAATCATTTTGCTCATTGTTAATCTTTAAAAATTATTACTTTACTTTTTAAATATTCTGTTTCTTTGATATTTAAGCATCTGCACGCTTTATCTATATATATTTTCTTATACATAACAGACACAGTTGTATTACTTTATTTTTATTCTTGGTATAGATATAGGAAGATGTGCTGTGAGTGCCAATGAGACAACTATCCATCCAAATAACAATTTATAAAAGTAAACCTTGGTTTATTTTTGCAATAAGTACTTATTCATGATTCACGCCGTATCCCCATGAAATTTTGTTTTGAAAGTAGAAATCTAATTTATAGAAGCTTAGGATGATGTGTGAAAAAAAAACGGGGAATTTTACAACTATTAATTCGTTTTAAAATGGTCATCGAAAACACCGCGCGGACAAATTGAAATTTATTTGGATGAGAATACGGATATAATTAGGGGGAAAAGCACAATACAAGCAGACGTTGAAAATCATACAGAAAATAGTTTGTTTATATGGAATGTAAAAACGTGGTTATTTAGCCGAATAACTTTTCCTGTGTTCCATGTGTAAACAGTCTCTGAAATTCATTGGTCTGTACAGAGTAAATTCGATATAGTTTTGGAAATATTTTAAAATACAGTGCCAGCTTTTTAATCGTATAAACCACGTCTACTCAGGACGGACAACAACATCGGAATGAATCATTAGAAAGTTAAAATAAAATAACAAAATTCAGGTTCCGTTACAGTCTGAATAAAGCCAGCCCCGAGTATCCACTTGCGTCTACAAACGCATGTTGATAGTTGGGGCTTGCTGTAGTCAGACCGGTTCCGTGTTCCCTGATTCCGTTATAATTTTTTTCTCGAAATTTACATGCAAGCGGCTGACTTTTTATTATTCAAACGGCAAGAGACTGTAAAAAAGCTAGATCTTGAAATCATTTAGATTTTATATTCGTGTTAATTTACGCTTGCATGGGTATTCGGTGTTTTTTTTAGTTTTGAGTTGGAAACAATGTACATGTACAAGTTGGGAGACAAAACGACTGAAAGAAAATTAACAAAGTTACCTTTAGGGCTCTGAGGTCCATATTGCTCGCATACTAGGCGTCGAAAAGGGCCCGGAAAGTTTCTTTCTTAAAATTAGTTTTTAGAACAAGTATACAAGTATATATATACATGTATAGCGTCAGTTAAAATTTTCCCGACCATCATCGCGGATGCCCTGCCTCTATTGCAAAACCTACCTATTGTTTTTTATTGTTAACTTGTTCTCGTCCTGAACATGCATGAAATATTTTCCACTGGACGTTAACCAACCAATAATCAAAGGAAGACCAAAACTGAACAGTTACGCAAAACTAAATAGATCTATCTACGTTACCGCTTGTTCATTTTGGAAGTGGGGTAACATGAGACTTTATTTGTAAAAGTACAAGTACAAATAAAAAAAAAATGTACATGTTATTTGTACAAAAGTTGGCTGATAGAATGATAAATGGAGATATGTGATATGCAATTTAAAAGATAGCAACAGCTGGGCATTAAATAACTGACATCAACACCTTGAAGACATCAAGAAAATCGTGACTAAAGCTAATTGGAATAGTATCTTTACACTTCTTATTTGTAGTTTAAGTAAACGTTGGAAAATTTTGAGTATGTGTAGTATAATTGTCACAGTAACATTTCAGTCTCTTGGTAAATATTAGTTTAAGTCTTAAAACTTTTGCTCTTCTCTAGAAAATTCAAACCATTATGATATATATTATATCCTTAAAGGAGATGCGGTAAAATTTCCAATTAATCAACTTTCCACCAAAGACGAAATGACGGAAATGCTATCCTTCTTACATTGCTACTACATTTCAATCTCCAAATTACAATTCCATTATATGAACTGCATATTCAAAAATATGCATTGTCACCAAATTACTTATAGAGCACGTATCATCATATTGTTTTACATTTGTTCGTTCGACCGTTAATCCCGCACTAAATATATAGGGTTAATTCGGCTAATTATTTAGGACTACAGTAGTTTTGCTTCAGCTTTAAAACTATGTACCTGGTGTTACTACTCATATTATAGGTGCGCATATCGTCTGGAGTTTCTTTTTTGTTTCATGACAGGTTGCTGGATTAGGCATTTTGATAAAAATACAAAGGCACACTGAGTACAGACTCCGGCTTACATCTGATACAGGTTGAATTTCAAGCTGGAACTTTTAAATTTCGCAGTTGTTTTACTTATATAAAGAATGCATATATGATCTCAAGATTTGTTATGTAAATAATTTTTCACAAATGACAGAATGTTGAAATTTGTGAAATTTTGCATACAGTTTGCTAACCCGAATAATTCAGTCCCTCCCCGTAATCGATCTCTCCTACTTACTTAATGTGAGTAAGCGGAATATAACGACTGAATTATTCGGGTTAACAGTTTGCAAGGTTTGTCCGACTTGCTGAGCAAACAAGTAACACATTTACACCACGCAGAGTACACTATACTACATGTATTGTATGTACCAAGTCAAGAATATGTCAGCTTTTATCATTCTTTTGATGTTTTTCAGCTTTTGATTTCGTCATTTGATAAGGGATTTTTTCGTTTTGATATTTTCTTGGAGTTTTGTTATTTTATTTTTTGGAATGTGTATTTTATCGTGATCATTATTTTTCCTCATAATTTTCACAAATAACAAAATGTTTAATCTTTTTTGACTGGTGCATCAAATGTGTCTTTTATAAACAACTGTTTTCACAATTGTATTGTATCGTCCCGAACATGCATGAACTATTTGCCACTGAACGTTAAACAACCATCAAACCGAGTAATTAAAAAACTGTTAAATGAATCAAATTTTTTAAAATACTATATTTCTGCATCACGGGATGCAGTGATGATACCACCATTGTCTAATACGATGGAGTTAAAAATCAGTAATTCGGATGTTTCATTTAATTTTCACGTAAACTTAACAAAAATCTGAAGGTATTTTTTATGGTTTTAATCTTTTAGAACAAAGATATTATTTACAAAATTTTATTTCAAATATTTACGTGAATTTAACGTGTACAAAATTCCGGTGATTTATGCATGAACTATTATCATAAGATTCACATGGAACCTGTTCACGCAAGTTTCAAGTATATATATGCTCGTTTGATGTGAAAATCGGACGATATTGCGATTAATTCATGAGTGAAATTCCATGTGCAGGACGAAATAAAATTATATCTGATTCAGTAGAATTTTATATTGCATTACTAGGAACTTTACGACAGTCGACAGGGGAAATGAAAATAAAATATACTCATTCAGATCCCGACACATATTTTTTTCTTCATTTCTCTGAGAAGGAATAACGTTATATTCCGTACACCATAACGTCACACGTTTTTGGTCAAATTCTAGGCCTATCGATCAACTTTGAAGCCATTTATTTCAAAAACAAGGATGGTAACATATGAGTTTCTATACGTGTATGGATTCACTATGCAATCCTGGATATTATGTTAGTTTTTTGTTTTTCTCCGTATATAAGAAAATAGCCATCCATTCGAAAATCTAAAAAGGTAAGCCGAAAAAAAGGCATTTCCCCTATATACTTAAGTAAATTTGTCGCCAAAATTGACGTTTTCCTATGAAAATTACAAAAAAACAAAAATGGTGACCCCCATTTTTTATTACATATTCCGATGTAACACGATTCAAAGTACACGTATGCCAAAAATTTTGGAAATCGGGAGATATGCCATTCGGTATCGTGTTACCTTAAAAAAAGCTGGGAAACATGGTTGATGAGTTGTGCACTTGCAAATGAAATATTGAACCTCATTGAATACACATTCATATGACCTTCAATTCAACGTCTTGCTGGAGATAGGTTACCAAAAAATAAAGGGTTTTGCCGAACCAAGTATCAAATCTGTTAAATGTTTAAAAACAACTTTAACCGCAGAGTGTATGTAATGTTAACTGAAGAAAAATTTATAATGAATATGGAAAAGAATTTTTTTTACAAACTTTTCTACTGGATATTATCTTATGATCATAGACATGATAGACATTCGTCTGTTCAAGTTTGGTAAAAATCCAGGATATTTTGAGAAAGTTATCTCAATATAAAATTTTGTTATCACTGTGTGAATGTAATGTTAACTTGCATAAAAACTAAGTCCATATATAAGTAAAATACTGAAAAACTTGGTTTTATTTTTACAAAATTTACTGATTGAAAATTATTTAGTGATAATAAACAAGCTTCTGTTAAAGTTTGGTAGGAATCCAGGATAATTTAAGAAAGTAATCAAAATTTAAAGAACTTTAACCACATACTGAATATTTGTGGACCGTGCTGACGACAGAATGTTTTGTTATGTTGCAGGTATATAAGTCTGGAGGACTTGAAACACTCATAAAAAAGGGAAATATGAAATGCGACTAGCTTCATCGCGACAGTGTGACAAAAGAAGTCAAAATTAAACCTGTTTTGTAAAAGGAATTTTACTTATGTCTTTAGGCAAGTTTACTTGCAAGTATGCCTGATGAAGATTTTAATTTGTTTTTAAATTGAGATCTTAAGAATTATCAAGATTATTTAACCAAATTTGGCATTATCGAATGTTTATTATCTAAAAGAGCTGGCAAAGTTGCCTCTAAACTTCTAACAAGTGAGTGTATTTCTCAATTTTGGATTAATATCATTGTCTTGCATGCTTTAAATGATTTTTAGGGAGTTTCATTTAAAGCAACCATTTTCCAGTTTTAATTCACAAACACTAAAGATGTGTCTTATATTCCTTAATCCCTAAGTAAGTAAGCCCTAAAATACCTACCCTTTTACATTCTTATTTGGTACCTTGAATTATTTTTTTAATTGTAAAACAAAAATATTTAGTTAGTGAATAGCTGTAAAAATAACAAACAAAATAAGTGAATACCAGTAATCACTGAAGCAACAAGTAAATACATGTAATTACTAAATTGACTTCTAATTACAGGTATTTACTGAAATGTTAAGCAATTACGTGTAATTCTTAATTTCACCTATTTACTGTAACATATATATATATAAAGATCACTATAATAAATGTTCTTGTGTATAGAAATATATATATCCAACATTTCCGATATGAATAGTTTTAATTCACTAGTTTTAAATAACAATCTTCAGGTGAAACTATACATGATTAACGTAACTATGAAACGGTAGGTATATCGGGGACAGAGTATGTATACATTGTATATACTATAAGCACAAAAACCAGAAAAGAGTGTAAATTGAGCAGTTTGGTACTCGAATCTTTAATCAATATCTAAGAAAAATAATACTATAATGAATCTTATTATGTCGATACATAACTATTATTTCTTTTCAGAGTTTTGACCAATAATAAAATTACTACAATACAAACAGGAACGTTTGGGTACCTACCATCGCTCAAAACTCTGTATGTATAAAGTTTTACAATATTTTATTCTGAAGTAGAATAAGCACAAGCATCTAGCGTCATTTAGGAGGAAGTTATATCATGTGTTACATATATTTTGAATTAACATAGACTAAAATGTGTACTTTGCATATTGCATATTCATGAACAACTGTTAAAAAGGTTATTCTGTATGAAAAACGAATGAATGTTGTGATAAATTAACAAACATGAACAGGAGGTAGGACAACTATTTAATCGTTATATAATCAATGTCTACTTCACAACATGAAACAGGATTATCTTGCGCTAGGTGTTTTGTATAAATTAATTGCTATACGGGTTTCTCTTAATTTGTCTGTTTTCTGTTATAACCCTTTGGCATAATTACTCGTGACACGATTTAGTATGACCTTGCATTTGTTTTTAAATTAATTTGTACCTTTTGGGGAAAAGTGAATATGAAATTGTGTTTTTTCACTATAGTGTTAAAGTTTGCAGAAATGAAACGTCTGATGAATGACAAATATATAAAGACCATTTTGCGTCAAATGTACTTAAATCAGGGAATATTCTAAGTAACAGTTGCCTTCTGAAAGGTAGTATTTCACTACAAGATTTTAAACATAAGTAGAAATTTGGCATGTAGAATATGATAATTTCCAATTCAGGATATATCTGGATTCTATTGAGAATAACTTAAAGTAAAATATTATACAATTACTGTCTTTTGATGAGGTAAATATGCGGTTTTATTGACTTTTGAAAAACTGATATTCACTGAGGCCGACGGCCGAAGTGAATATCAGTTTTCAAAAGTCAATTAAACCCCATATTTACCGAAACAAAAGACAGTAATTGTTTTATTCCATATTCCGAGGAAAGAAAATGTATTTGATGACAAACATATACCAAAACAAATTTGACATGAAACATATTACCATAACGTTGCATGAAAAAGCGCGTGACATTTAGCACGGTGAATAACACTTTCCCAGGTGAATATGCTTTTTTATTCAAAATCCAATTCGTATAGAGAAACCTACTAAAATAATACCAATATGGAATAATTAGAAATATTTTAAAATTTGGTTTATTATAGAGGGAATTGAGTAAATGCTCTGACACATCATCTGATCATTTAAAAGGCAGGTAGCCACATTTTTACATTTGTTTCAAACCAGTCACATATTGTTAGATAAGACATGAATCAGCGCTAGCTTTTGGCTTTTTCCACACATTCAATACGTAGGCATATAATTAATAATGTCTGAAATTGTTAACAATGCCCAGTAAGTTTTTCCTGTAATATATATCACCGTTCAGCATGGGTGTGTTTACTTCACCTGAGATCACCCCTAGTTTTTGGTGAGTTCGTGTTGCTTATTCTTTAGCAGGTCAGGAATAACCACCAATTGGTGGATTATACCTCAATTGACGTATAATCCACCAATTGAGGTATATTGGTATAGACCAATTGATGTATAATGCAAGTTTTTTGTAATTAAATGCTTGTGTGCGATAGGAGCATGATTTTGCAACTTTGCAACCTATTTCATGACCCTTATTGAGTCCTCCGAAAGTTACAGTTTTGTCAAATCCTGCTGCATCTCTTGAGAATGCATGTGTACAACAATTCTTTTGTTGAAACAGTTGTACTATTGACCATGATTGACTTTTGATAATGAAAGTCAAGTATTAACAAAGAGCTCCATTCACCTGTGGAGTTGTACTCATGATCACATGACTGCAGACAGTAATGATGTCCATTGACAGGTGATTACAGGTAAATCAAAAATTGACAAGATAACAATAGAAGAAACTTCAAATACAATTATTGATTAACTGCAATATGTTATGTCACTATACTAAACTAGGAATGTTTGACAAGTTTTCATACCATAATATGGTTTTAAGAAAACAATGCTCCATTTTGGTGGAATAATTTGTTTTGAAAAACAAAGAATTATACACCAATTGGTCTATACCATTATATGTCAATTGGTGGATTATACGTCAATTGAGGTATAATCCACCAATTGGTGGTTATTCCTGACCTGTTTAGTTTTCTATATTGTGTCATGTGTACTGTTGTTTGTTTGTTTGTTTTTTTTCATTTTTAGCCATAGCGTTGTCAGACTATTTTCGATTTATGAGTTCGACGGTCCCTCTGGTATCTTTCGTCCCTTTTTTCCTACACAATTGTGGTCCTTAATATTTCATAAAATCTTTGATTTTTACCTGTTATATTATTTTGTAATTCCTTGTATTTGGCAGAAAGCATATCTAATGCAAAAACTGCACAAATCGAACCACATGCCATACATTGTCTTTAACTATTAAAAGTTTTCTACATAAAATGTCATGTGTTATTGTGCTATGGTAATTTTTTGTAATTTTGTCATTCATTTCTGCTTATGTGCTTTGTTTACAAAATGTCCATATGCCATTTTGTTATTCTTTGTTGACATAGTTGTTTGTTTTTAAAGTGATTAATATTATAACACAATGTTGAATGTTGTACCCACATTTTTTTATAATTTTACCTATTATGTTTGTTTGTTTTGCTCACACATTGTCGTCAATATAATGGATTCAACTGTATGCGACTGCTATACTAGTGACAGGTTAAGCTACAGTTGTAGGACAAAAGTGAGTTTCCACTCAAAAAATGTCCAATCATTTCAACTCAAATCTATATTTTTCAAAAAATTATTACGAAGTAAATCAATGAACAATTTTTATAAAATAGATACCATAAGATGCAGAAATGTCTGAAGTTGTATTGTTTGTTTGGCCATAATTTTTTTGAGTTTCATTTTCATTATCTATTGCGTTAAACACAAATGCATTTTTTTCAATTTTAATTTGGTTAGAATACATAGCAAAATTTTCGAGACATATTTTTCTTTGTGTTCACCTCGTCAGAAATTTAAAATAAGAATGAATAATATCATGACCAAATTAACAATAAAATTTCTGGTATTTCTGAAATTCGCTCAAAAATTTACTTCATTACAAGATGTACAATATTTTGAAAAATATTGATTTTAGTTAAAATGAAAAGACATGTTTTGAGTGGGACCTCACTTTTGTCCAACGACTGTAGCTATTAAACCATGGCTAATCCACCATTTTCTTTACAAAATATATGCATGTTCATTTTAGATAATAATCTTACGGACTTCGTTATTTTTGATATTTTACTTAACACATAGTAAAAGTTGTGAAAAGTCGTCAAAGCAGTAGGACAATCAAGAATGAATCAACCAAAATTTATCTTGATATTAAAATTTATCTGTAGTCTATATTAAAGTTGTACTGTCAACTTATATGTGTTCCGCCTAACAGAAGTTCCAATGGCAACTTTGTTATAAACATTGTCATAATATTTATTCCTGTTGGAACAAATATTCTATACAATTTATTCCGCTAGGAACATATACTGTAATATTTATTCCTGTGGAAATAATGTTCCAGAATATTATTTTCCTTTTGGAACTTATATCATGAAAGAACTTCTATGCCTTGACCGTACATCCCAGTCAGATTAAACAGACCCTTGAACTTTGCATAAGTAACTTGATAAGCTATGGTGCGTTTTACTTCATATTTACCATATCATTAGGGAAAAAAAGCAAAATAATAGACTTCTGATACTTGTATGTTTCTTTATGTGTCAGACCACAAATTCATCCATTCCGATTTAGAACGTATGTAAGAGTAGCCCCTCTCTGACAATTTACATATTTGGCTGATTTTAAAGGGGCTATATATTGTGGTCTAACTCCTTTAGCTTTTAACCATTTTCTCATTTGTTTTTAATTTTCATTTTGGTCATGTCGAGGTATGTTCGACTCTTTTTACTGAAAAAGGATTGCTAGTTTTTTTCTGGCATAGACCGTTGGGTTTGTTTTTGGTTTTTTTTTTTTGTACCTGCTGCTAAGTATTCTGGTAGTAATGATATAACGGAAGTTACTAATATAATATGTACTAATGCTCAAATCTTTAACTATACTAAAATAACGAGGTCAAATTTTTTAGCCGGCATGACTTAAAAACGACGAATCAAAGAATAAAACTTTATATATAACTAATATAGGATAATTGTGTCGGTTAAAAATATTACCATTCCATGCCCTTTTGTTTTCCACCTTATTGATATTACCAAAAAAACAAGATTTCCGAGACGAATCCGATTCCGATACCAGTAGTACATGTCATCGTTACCTGTTACATAATCTGTACGTTTCGCCTCTGATAGGCTCACAATCATACGTTGCTATTTGGATTTGCTATATACGCGGGTCATAATCATACCTGAACTTTGTCATTATACAGGTATTGATACTACTTAATTTAATTATTGTCACATGTAGTGTCCAATTGTGTTACAAAAACAGGACCGGTTGAAACAAAAATATTTTGAAAGCAAAGACAATTGAACAGCTTATCACGTACGAATACTAAAATTCCTATTAAAAAGTAAAATAAAAAAAATACCGAACTCCGAAGAAAATTCAAAAAGGAAAGTCCCTAATCAAATGGCAAAATCAAAAGCTCAAACACATAAAACGATTTGATAACAACTGTCATATTGATAGCTTGGTACAGGCAGTTTCCCATGTATAAAATGGTGAATAAACCTGTTTTAAAAGCTAACTAAATCTCTCACTTGTATTACAGTCGCATCACATTCCATTATACTAACAACGATGTGTGAACAAAACAAACAGTCATAATAGGTACACATGTCAAAAATAAGGGAACAGCAGCTTCCATTGTGTAATAATCACTATTAAAACAAACAAATATGTAACAAGGAAGCACAGAATGGTATATAGATGAAGCGTATCTGCAAAATTTAAAAACAAGAATACACAAATTTATCATAGTACAATAACACAATGACGGGATGTATAAGTACCGAGCCACGTCAAATGGATATCAATAAAAACAGACTAAACAATAAAAGTAATGTTCATAACGACACAAAAACCAATAGATAAACAACGTCAGTACCTGGAATCTATACTTCAAGACCATCGTGTATTATTTTTTAAGTTGATACGGAATATTTGTCAACAAGGTATTGGTACCTTCTGGTGAACTGTTTTTTAGAAAAATTACGAGACGTTCTTTGACATACCCCTGCTCAGACAACGATGACGTTTTAGAAAGTCTGAGTAGGAGCTGTATATATCATATGCAGGTAAAGTTGGTATATTGCTACTAAGGTGGAGGAAATGATAATTTTGAATTCAAAATCGTCTAGTTTGTCATAGATCCTGGTACTGAGATGACCATGCATGTCAAATTCGAGGTATAGGTAAACAAAAATAGGCGGAGGAAGCCGTTTCTGTTGTTTCTTAAATTCAAGTTCTGGGTGATATATCAATGCAATCCAATCAGAAAATATGGGTTAATAAAGGAAAGAACATCATTAAAATATATGAAAGTGAAATTAAGGTACTTTCCACTTTGTTAGCCGGCATGATGTTAACACGACAAATCAACGAATTCAGCTATATACATATATATAACTTATATAGGCAAAAAGTGTTAAATGAAAATTACACCATACCATGCTCTTCAGTTTTCCACAGAACTGATATTACGAATAATTGCGTAGGTACTTTGATTCCGTCACGGACCCGCGGATGGGTTTTAGTAGTTATATATACAATGGACAATGGTTCACAATTTGAACTTGATTCTGCATCGTCTGTACGTTTCAATAATTTAATTAGCTATTAGTTTTAAAGGGTTCACAATGGATATTGAAGTTAAAAACCTGGAGTGATGGATACAAAGACAACCTCCAAACATTTTCCCTTATAAAAGTAACACATTGAAAACTAAAACCACGCACAGACACATGAAACATAAAGTTGCAGCAACAAAATTTGAATTTGCCTAGAGTTTTTTATTCAAAAAAGATAGGAACGAAACAAAAAACGGATCAAAATTGAAAAACTTTTACACAAGCAAATGTCAAATTTAGAATGTAAATAACACTGCAATAAGTTCTATAAAATACATATAATATCATTCTACCATTTCAGATATTTGGGAGGCAATCAAATAACTACAATACAACAAGGATCTTTCAAAGAGCTACCAGCGCTAAATTATATGTATGTATATAGTTTGACAATATTAAATTTCGATCCGAATTAAAAACTACTGGAGACATTCAGAGTAAGAACTTGACGTCCACCTGTACTTTTATATGAAATCTTTAAATAAATACTTTCAGTATTCAGATACTTAAAAAAATAACTGATCAACACCACACGATTATTTTTTATCATATGTTGTCAAGTGTATGAATAAATAAAAACTTATTAGATCTATCTATCTCGCTGATATCTTATGGTATATTTGATGATATGGTCGTATTTGTTTTTACAAAGTGTTAACATCATATCGTAAAAAAACAGGAATACATTCCATTGTCTGTGAACTGTCATCTCAGGGGTAAAAAGAATCGATAATGCAGCAATTCAAAAACTTTAAATGTAATAAGAAAATGTAATTTCTACGTTAACAGACTCGAAAATGTTTGATAAACTGAAGTTTCAACTTCATCAATAATTGTTCACACAAGAATGATCTTAAACATCCTATGACCCTTGTGGTCATTTAGCTCCAAATAGCATCAATGGTTTTAAGGATTTACTTATCCCAGGCATAGATAACCTAAGCCGTATTTTGCACCATTTTTTTTTTAGAATTTTATGTCAACAATGCACTTCAACTTTGTACTTGTTTAGCTTTCTTTACAATTTTGATCTGAGCGTCACTGGTGAGTCTTATGTAGACGAAACGCACGTAAGGTGTATTAAATTATAAGCCTGGTACCTTTGATAACTTTTGTAATGTTTATTTGTGTGTTTCCATGTCCTGCATGCATTTATTTGTAATGTAGTCCTGTCATGTAATCTTGCCATTTTAATGTTATAATTAACATTGCCAAAAAGGGGAAGGTTTTGCTAGCTGCAAAACCAGGTTCAACCCACCATTTTTAACCGGATTTTTGTGACAAAAATGTCGGTTATTGATATGGGGATGCACGGCGGTCGGGCGGGCGGGCGGGCGGCAATCAAATGTTGTCCGTGCATTAACTCATGAACCGTTCAACCAAAGCTTTTAAAATTTTAATATGTTGTTACTGACAACTAAATGAAGGTCAAGTTCAATAATGGCGATTTTGACTTTTAGCGTTCAGGAGTTATGGTTCTTGAAAGATTGAAAAATGGAGTTTCCAGTCATTTCCGTGCATTTACGCATGAACTGTTCTACCAAAGCATCCCAAATTTTAATATGTTGTTACCGATGACAAAATGGAGGTCAAGTTCAATAATGACGATTTTGACTTTTACCGTTCAGGAGTTATGGTTCTTGAAAGATTGAAAAATGGAGTTTCTAGGCGTGTCCGTGCATTTACGCATGAACTGTTCTACCAAAGCTTCCCAAATTTTAATATATTGTTACTGATGACAAAATGGAGGTCAAATTCAATAATGACGATTTTGACTTTTACCGTTCAGGAGTTATGGTTCTTCAAAGATTGAAAAATGGTGTTTCCAGTCGTGTCCGTGCATTTTCTCATGAACCATTCAACCAAAGCTTTTGAAAGTTTTAAATGTTGTTACTGATGACAAAATAGAGGTCAAGTTCAATAATGACGATTTTGACTTTTACCGTTCATGAGTTATGGTTCTTGAAAGATCGTAAAATGGCGTTTCCATTCACGTCGTTGCATTTACTCATGAACCATTCAATCTAAGCTTTTCAAATTTTAATATGTTGATACTGACTAAAAAATGGAGGTCAAATTTGATATTGACGATTTTCACTTTCAGCATTCATCAGTAATGGTTCTTGTGATATTGCCAGGACACAAATAAATGTTAATAAATCCGGTTTGCTGTCGTTGTGACAGCCTCTTGTATTTCTTAAAATGTCCTGTAACAAGTAAGGAAAATTGCAATTGTTATCTTATCTCTGTGTGTTGCATTGTCATTTTTGTTTTTTGTTGTTTCGTTGTATTCCTATTATAATTGATGCGTTTACCTCAGTTTTAGTTTGTAACCCGGATAAGTTTTCTCGCAATCGATTTATGAATTTCAAACAGCGGTACTACTGTTGCCTTTATTTAAGCTTTGATATATTTACTGGCTTTCAAATACAATGTAAGCGTACTGATAAAGGAAAACCAAGGTAAGCGCTTTGATGCATGCAAACTAAAAACGTTATTTTCGTTAATATTTACTTGAAATATTACCATATCAAATATTAAGGTTTTTTTGTTATTAAGGCCATTCTAATTCCATTTAGTGAACTATGTTATCAAGGTGCACATGTTTATAAACTGGATCATTAAATTTTTCATTCAAATTCGTTATAGGTATGAAATGTACAAAAAGACAGGACAATGTCGATGTATCCCTGGTAGTAATTTTTCGTGCTCATCTCTATTAAATGAGCTTGTGTGCTTTATGAAATATGGTTAATAGATACGACTTTAAAGAGGGCTTTTGCTGTTTTACGATTGATCAAACATAATGTACATCACATTAACGACTAAAGAAACTGGTTTAGTTACTCTGAATGACAGAACTCAACAGTACGACTCACTGTTCATGTTTCATAGTGTACAGGCCAGACAATGTTATATATCAAGATTAACTTGAATGATTATTTAATTATTATTTTTTAATTGAAATATTCACCTATCTGCAAATTAGAAGAATTGGAAGTAATGCAAATAGTACATGACCAAGCAATTTAGTATATCATTTTAGTTCACTAACACAATGTTCGAAAATCGATTAGATTCTATATTTTGACATTGAAACTACTATTTGAATGTCATAAACATTATTCGGACGTACTGGGATGATAAAGTGTTATTTTCATAAATGCAAATAATGTCATTTAAAATGTGGTCAATACTTTTTCAGCGGATTGAGTGGAAACATATTGACATTTGTTAGGAATGACACTTTTGCATATAACGCCAACTTATCCACTCTGTAAGTACAAAGTTTACACTAAACACTTTATAACAATATCGCCATCGCTTATCTGTTATTAGGGCTCTTGTATAAATATTTATATTTCTTTTGTCGTTTGATAAGAAGATCTGTAATGATTTATTACTATAATATATAAATAAAAAAAAAATTAATACATGATGATGTTCCTAATAATTTTGTTTGATAAATTCTCGAAAAGTGCAGAATTTAATTTTATTTTAGAGAAGATATAATAAATAAAAATATATAAACTCTGCCTTTTTTATATGTTCGATTGTCATATTTTGTACCTAAATTAGACCTATTGAATTAATGATTATTAAAATCATAGTTATAGAAAATGTATCCAACTGTGTATCATTTTACTGATTTGATTATTGTTTCACATCTGATTTGTTCTGAATGGTTGCCCACTTCAGGGTGGATAATCATCCGATTGTATGTACTTTGTGAACGTTTATAGTCACTTGTCTGTTATTCATAATTGAGGGGTAACACGTATTTTCTTCTACTGTGGAAGCCTGTATGTTATTTCGAAAAACAATCAAATCCATATTCATTTCGATAGCATGCATCGTAATATAGTAAGGAAATATATGAAAATCTGTATTTTAAAAAGATATTTCTAGGGGTTAGTATTAAGGCATTTTCTGTTAATGAATTACCATATTGTGTTATAAGTCACACACTAGTAGACGCTTTAATGTGCATAATTTCTGAAAGAATAGAAAATACTACATTCCGAAAAAAAACCTAAGATTTTAAGTATTTGAGAAAAAGTAAACAGCTTTCTCTTATTAAATATTTAATTTTTATATTACAAAGTATAATTACGCTCATACACATGTCCATTTACAACGAAATTTCTAGGGTGTGTTACTATAAAGAATGTAAACATTATTAGAACACGTGGAGTTATTGATTACAAGATAACTCATCAATGGAGACTACATAGCGTAGAAGTTAGCGAGTAAACAAATGAAAACAACGCGTGAAACATTTCATACGTCATAAAGCGAAGTTTGTATAAGTACCAAAACAAATTAGAGCTATATAACTAAAATATTAAAAATCATTAAAAGTCAAACCGCATATCACTACTTCAACAGACATATAAGAAATAAGGGCCGAAATCGAAACTGCATTTAATTGACTGTAACCATCATTCCTTTGTTGACTGAAACGATTGCTTTTGTAAATGCATTTTGGTCTTAAACGGCCCTTTTTGTATACAAATGACTATTCAGTATATGAAAATATCGGAAAACATAAAATTTAGTGTAGAAGCTTTAGAAACAGAAAAAAAAAAACGAATTTTTCTCCTTTTTTGTAGCGATTACAAAAACATTTTATGATTTCCGACAATAAATTGAGAATGAAAATGTACATAAAAAATGATATTGGAATACTCCTGCAGTTTACAACCGACACTTGCAACTTTAGTTGTTAAAATCAAAATAATTCTCTCTAATTTTTCAAAGAAATCGACACAATGTCATAGCGGACTGCGAAGAGGACCCCAAAATTAACTGTTACACAAAAAGAAATATCCAAATTAACGCTTGATCAACAATGAAGCGATGTAACAAGAGACTTCATTTGTACAAGTAGAGATACAAAGCAAATATTTATTTGTATACCTGTTATTTGTACATTAGTTGTCGGATTGCAGGATATAAATGCATGGCTCTACATTCTGTCAATAATAGTATCTCGTCATTTCACAAGGTCATGTCTTGCTGACTGTTAATATGATCAATTATATGGTCATTTTTATAAATTTACTGTTTACAAAACTTTGAATTTTTCGAAAAACTAAGGATTTTCTTACCCCAGGAGTAGATTACCTTAGCCGTATTTGGCACAACTTTTTGAAATTTTTGGTCCTCAATGCTCTTCAACTTTGTATTTGTTTGGCTTTTTAACTATTTTGATCTGAGCGTCACTGATGAGTCTTATGTAGACGAAACGCGCGTCTGGCGTATACAATTTTAATCCTGGTACTTTTGATAACTATTAATAACGTTTTTAACAAAATCTATTGGATGTTTAACTTGTACTGAATGATATTTTAGTCTAAGATGCATGATTTTTTTATAAGTTGTTATTGGCTTTGAACTAGCTGTCAGTAAATGCAAGTACCCCCAAGATCTGTACTTAGCGTTTTTATTGGTACACCACTGTTCCAAGAAAGGTGAGGGTTGGCGCTTTCAAACCAGTTTAATCTCGCCACATTCTGTAAGTGCTGTCCTAAGTCAGGCACCTGTAATCCAGTGATTGTCAATTGTTGCTGTATATCATATTTGATTTTCGTACATCAGTTTGTACATAAATCAGGCCGTTAGTTTTTTCGCTTGAATTGTTGTACATTTGTCATTTCAAAATCTTTTCAAGCTGACCATGCGGTATTGGTTTTGCTTATTGTTGACGGATGTATGCTAATTTGTTGGTGTTAACTTTTATGTCATTTGGTCTCTTGTAGAGAGTTGTCGCATTAGCAAACATACCCTATCGTCTTATTTTTATATTTCATCAAGAAAGTCTATCATCTATATTAGTTATAAGCAATTACATGGAAAGTTTAAATCCTATAACAACAGGGGTCATCCCTACAAACAATCTGCATGTCTGTTCCCAAACAAGCGCCTGTCATTCAGTGAGTTCATCGGTTGCTGTCTGTCATATTTGTAATATTTGTAATATTTTTTTTATTATTGTTTTGTCATCAGTTGTAGATTTAAACCTTGTCATGTCAAACTATATATATATGTATGGAACGCCATTGCTGCCTTATGATAACGATAACCATCTCATTAAGGGTAAAGATATATCATGAAGCAAATGTTCCATACTATAACGACATTTGACTATAATACTCTTTCAATTTGCTATATCATTAAGATAATTTTATATACTATGAAGCCACTTTGATACAACATGGAGCTACCTTTTCATACTATTCTGTCATTTCACTTTGTTATGAAGATAATAGTTCATACTATGAAGACATCTTGATATAACATGGAGCTGCATTTTCATACTAATTTGTCATTTAACTAAACAATTATGTGATATTGCTATGTCATAAAGATACATATTATACTACAAAGACATCTTAATATAACATTAAGCAACTTTTGCATACTATTTTGTCACCTCAGTATATTATAACGATACATTTGTACACTATACAATCCTCTCGGTATAACATAAAACAATTTTGTTATACTATTATGTCATATAACTATCTTATAAAGACAAATTTTAATATCAAGCTCACAATTCTTATATCACGATGTGTCATCTATATACCAGTAGACTATTTGATTACACTATAAGACTAGTTCATCATACCATAATACCATTTCACCATACCATAAAGCCATTTCATCATACCATAAGATAAATCTATGAATAGCGCCGAAAATTCCATGCGAAAATCATCAGCAACATCGATTTGAATTTTTTTTTTAAAAGGCCGTGAAGAAAATCTGTTTTCGGAACTAAGGGAATCGCTTTCGAGATGAATGAATTTATCGACTATAATGTTGCATTTAACACTCTACTGGTTTCTTATAAAAAAAAAAACCCAATGTTTGTACTTTTAGAAGGAGTATTGGCAGTAACACTAGATCACAATGCATGATTGTATGCAGAAAAGCTACATAAATGTTTCGAACGAAAAATAAAGCAGAGTTAAAAATTATGTTGTTTTCTGTTTGATAACTTTGCTCGAAAAATATTGTCCATTTGTCAAGTACCTTTGGTCACCAATCAAATTCAAGAATAACTTCGGTTGATTAAAAAAAGAACAGTTACTATTCTTCAATACGCAAGAAACATTCCGTGCTTACCTGCAAGTAATTTGAAATATGTACATGTGTATTCATTAGAAATAGTCAAATATCGATTTATATATTTTTTTATCAACATGGAGATGCCCATGCAAATGATAATACTAAAATATTAAGGGTACACTATTTTTATTTATAACAAAATGTTGGTGTCCTCTTCACTTTGACGATTTTGGATTTTTGAATATATTTTTCTAGAAAGACAACAACCAATTGCTCATCACGAACAGTAACCGTCGTACCGAGAATGTCATTCTGGATACCTCTTATTAATTCTCATTTTCTGTAATTCACAAATTTGTTTATCTTCTTGTTGACTTTGTTTATTACTCTCTAGATGACTGTTTTTAAATTGCTGTATTGTACTTAACTAAAACGCTAGAATGAAGAAAAAAACATACATGCCTGCACAAGAATCAATTCCTTGACTTATTATCATTCATTTTATGAACAGGCATGTTGATTTATTCTGTGATTGTAACTTTCCCTTTTGGTCCTGGATAAAATCAAAATCGTTGACTACTGATGGTGTAAATTGTTTGGATCGGAATAATGTGAAACTGTCAAGTCTTCAAGCAAGCGATTTTGATAATTGCACTTGTAAGTATTGGTTTTTTTTTTAAATTCTAAACGATGATAATAATATGTGTGAGATAAGAAATTGTTCTTGATTTATTCTATTGCAAATATGGAATCTGCTTTGTATTTAGGATTCATAAGTTAGAGTCATCTGACATAACAATGTCTTTTCGGATGTAGTTGTAATTTAATATTTATTTTATTTTCTATTTGTATGTTGACGTAAAGATTAATTTTTTTAAATTGATCAAAGTTTTAATTTATTGCACTTATTAACGTAAAGATCATTCACCCAATTATTTATAAAAATTTCGTTTAAAGCTACTATATGTACATGATTTATTTGTTTTACAGTTTGATTAGGAACATAATACAATTATTTATCCAATTACTAACAAAATCATATATCAACATTCTTGTAATTGTTATAAAATACATCAAATGACGTAGTTAAAAATCGGATATTGAATTATATCAATATTTAGAAATTTACCAGTGATGTCTCTTTTGTGGCGTTGACCCAGTCGTGTGACAGACAATTCGTTGTAATGTTGTGCTGATTTTTTTGTGTGCTGTCCTAGGTAGTTTTACTTGTTCGTTTTTATTCTGTGGTTAGGATGTCGAAATGTGCTATCGTATTGTTTATTTGTGTATTTCCTTGTCCTGAATGTTCTTGCATTTACTTGTACTATAATCCTGTCATGTAATAATGTCATTGTATTTTTACATTCAACATTGTCACACAAGCGCAAGGTTTGGATTGCCACACAACCAGGTTCAACCCACTATTTATTCTTTAAATATCTTGTACCTAGTCAGGAAAATGGCAGTTGTTAACTTAAAAATTGTTTATGTGTGTGTTGTATTTTCGTTTGTGTTTTGTTGCACTTTAATGTTTCGGTTGTTTTGTTGTTTTTCTCTTACAGTTGATGTATTTCCTCTGTTTTAGTTTGTAATCCGGATTTGTTTTCTCTCAATCGATTTAGGACTTTCGTACAGCGGTATACTATTTTTGCCTTTTTTAAATGTCTTTACTAGCTATAGATACATAATGTGACTGTTAACAATAATAAAGTCTTAGCTGTTTGGAAAAAAAATGAAGATTCGTTGTTTATTTACATATGTATTCGTTTTCTACCAAAAAAATATACCAATGATTCATAAAAACCATTGTAAGATGTTTTTAAAAAGAAAAAAAATGTTGAGGTGTTGACGTTTGTAAGATGTTGCAAAATAGATATAAAAAAACACATTACAAATCTAAATGTTGAGGTGATAGGTTTCATTGTAAGTGCATAAATGGAGTTAACATTTCATTTAAATGCGCCTCTTATGAGGAAATATAGCTGTAATATACTAGAACTAATATTTCTACCACAGGAATAGATTCCCTTAGCTGTCTTTGTCAAAACCTTCGGACGTTTTGGTGCTCAATACTTTTCAACTTTGTTCCTTATTTGCCCTTTTAAATGTTTTTATAAGAGCGTCATTAAATAGTTTTATTCAAACAAAACACTCGTCTGGCATATAAAATGTTAATCCTGAAATATAATGAGTTTATCCTAAGATAAAATGTCATTACAACGGTAATTTTACAAATCATGTATAATTACTAGGAATTTTCATAAAACGAAATGTTATACACAAGTATAACTGATATGCTAAACTGCAACCTAAATTTGAAAAGAGGACGTTGGACTTCATTAAACAATGGAACTAATTTCTGAAGTTATATACATACTTTCGAAATACTATAATTCACTCCAGGTGTTTAAGAAAGATTATTGTGTCCAAATTATAGTTTCTAAATGTTCAGAACATATGTTTTTTTATTTTATTTGTTGAATACTATGTTTGTCATCTGTTGATTCGTTTGATTTCTGTTTAATTTTGTTTTAACAATGTTCACTAATTTGCTTAATTTAATCTTCTTTAGATACTTGAGCAAGTGAGTTTTCTCTTTGTAAATAGAATGCCCCTCTGAGTTCGGAAAAAAATTTAAACGATTACTAGTTTGTAAATCTATCAAATATATAACAATCATCAGTGTATATAAAGTGCGAATCCAGTCAGTTCATTTTCACTGTTGTATGCGAGTATGTTCATTGTAGAATAAAGGATCATGGGAAAACATTATTTGTGTACGTTTTGAAATTACCAAAATAATTGATTTGAAACTAAATTTTAACATATTTTCATTATGATGTGTCTTTTTGATGAAAAATAAATGTATTAAAGTTCAAATATGTGTTATAAAAGCAACATAATATAGAATATCAATTATTAAAAGCGATCCATTTTCACTATAGATGCGATGAATTATCACTGTATATCATTCATTTCTGATGTAGAATTTTCGAAGATGCGATGAATTTTTATTGTATATTAATGTGATAATTAGACTTGCAACCAATGAAAAACTTATTAGATTGCTTTAATATTTATATCTATTTATAACTTGTATATGTCTATAAAAACTGGCTGGCATTTATACGTTTCCAACAGTATTGACATGTGTGAACTGTAGTGCCCTGCTTTGTGATTCGCTAGGTCTTTTGAAGTTGCAAATTCCTGATTACACAAATCACACTGATACTTTTTGTTGTTTTCTTGGTGCATGTTGTTTCAAATTATGTTTGTAAATTGTAAAAAAAATACTTTCTTAAATTTATCATTTATAGGGCTTGTTGTTTAGGTGCTTGTTGACTTGGCCATCAAAGAGATGTTTTTATACGACCGCAATTTTTTTTTTTTCGGTTCCGGTATATTGCTATGATGTCGTCATCGTCTGCGTCGTCCGTAGACACATTTGGTTTCCGGACAACTTCAATTTAAGTGAATGGATCTATATAAGTTTTAAAGAAGGTTCAATACCACAAAAGGAAGGTTGAGATTATTTTGGAGATGATGATTCCAACCGTTTACGAAAAAGGGGCATAAAAGAAGCATTCTTTTTAGATTCAGGATAATTTCTTGTGTATAAGAATTCCAATTGCTCTGAAATTGTACTACAGCGTTCAATACCATAAGTAGAAGGCTAGGATTCATTTTGGGGGTTATGGTACTAACAGTTTAGGAATGAAGGAACAAAAAAAGGGACAAAAAACAATCATGTTAACTTTGTAGTTTCCGGACAATTACTTGTGTGTAAGTTTTTGGATCTTTCTGGCATTGTGCCACAAGGAACAATATCACATATAAAGGGAAGACTGGGGTTAGGTTCGGGGATAATTGTCCCACACATGCAAAAATAAGGGGCAAAAGAAATGGCAATTTGTTTTCTCTCTAATTTCCAGACAATATATTGTGTTTAAGTGTATGGATCTCTCTAAAATTGTACTACAAGGTTCATTACCACAAAGGAAATACTGGGATTTGGTTTAATGGTTATTGGTCCTAGACGGAACACAAAATGTTAGGATCGGGCTCTTATTATTTAAAGGGGTTCATATCTCTTTTATTTTTTTTTTAAATTTCAAATTTTTGAAAAGTTTCAATAAGAAACCTCCAGTTGCACAGTATTGCGCATACGATTTGTAAAATCTTAGACCACATTTACCTTGTGTCAGAAACCTATATAACGTCATTTCACAATTCAAATTCAGATAGTATCAAGCTTTAATATTGTGTCCAAATTTGCCCCAACTGTTCAGGGTACGACCTCTGCGGCCATTATAGGTGTATCCAGGGGTGCTTAGAAAAATTTGGTTGATTATATATATTTAGGGAATCACTGAAGGGTAACTGGAGCCCCCCCCCCCCCTTTAGGTCATCCATCGGGTCCGCCTTACAAAAAGTTCTGGATCCGCCACTGCCCAGTTCTGCTTTTGAAGTGTTTAGAAAATGAGAACAAATCAGGCCTTCTCCATACTATCAGTTTTCCTGCTCATTGAGAAGTCTTAATTTACACTGGTCACATGTGTGTAACTCATTAGTGTGGATCTTCTTATGCCTGTGCAAACTAGCTACCCATTTTGTCTTGAAAGGACAATAAGTGCATTGGTATGAAGACCCCTCCTTCTTAACTTTAGTTCTGTGGTTCATCTTCACTTGCCTCCCGTATTGTAGAACCCCAATTGCTTCAATATTCATATTCTGAAGGAAAGATAGTTTTAGCTCGATTATTGCTTGCATGTTCTTTACTGTATAATATGGAACGACATGTGACATATAAATTATCCAAAGTCAATAAAGCGTGAAATGCAAGTCAAGTTGTGTAGGGCAAACTTTTTCTGTCAAAAATATAAACTGATAACGTTGCATTGGTACATGATGTACGTGTTGTAGAGCACCCTTGATACTACCGCAGAGGTCGAACCCTGAACAGTTTGGGGTAAGTATGTACACAACATTTAACCCTCTTGCTGCCGACCGTTTTTCAAGGTTGCATTTCATATGCCGGAAAATACGACAGCTCAACGTCTGTGACGTAACATAACGTCATTCGATATATGACGTTACGACAAAATGACCACTACATTTGGGACCAATTGGAGAAAAACATAAACCTGTTTATTCTTCCGTATTTTAATTGAAAGAGATTCAGCATTGATAAGAAGCTTGCATAAATTTATCCATGGACATATGTGTCCCTCCGGCATCATTTTTGATGAAATAAAGAAAATGTTGAATATCGGACCCTTTGGACCTCAATGTGGGCCATTTCGATAACTTGGCCCAAAATACCAAAATTAAAAAATTAAAAACACGGTGAGATTCAGCATGCCAAAGTACCCCAAATATTCAATTGTTGTTGAAATTCAAAAGAATTTATTTCTTGACAGTTAGGACCCCGCAAACTTGTTAAATGGACCAAAAAAAAACAATCAACACAATCATGTATGGATTCAGCCTACCAAAGAACCTCATGTTTTATTTTGGACCCTGTGGGCCAATTTAAAACCGGACTCAAAATCAAAAATCTTACGCCAAAACCTCGTTGAAATTGGTCAAGAAGTGATTTATAAAAAAATATTAGAAAAGCATTGTTGTTTTTTATCCCTTTTTATCATATTCTATTTCGATAGACATGATAGATGTACATATTCAGTGATGAAGTGTCATTGTATTGGATAAATATAATTGAACTTTAAATAAAGATGATGATGAATTATAAAAAAAATCTATGACATGCTTCTTCTGCTTTGTAAATAGACCCATACTCAAAATCCAATGATAAAATTTGTTTGCACATGCGTATAATGACTACTGCAGAAACATGAATTTTATCAAATTGGCATGCATTTTAAAATATATTTCTTTAATCTAAAACAGTTACACTTTCAACTCTTAACCCTCTTGCTGCCAAAGGGACATTTATGGCTTCTACACACAAATCTTGTTGTTTGTGTTGAACGTCAAAGGTCCATTGTAACGTCACAATACTCAGGGGCACTGATAACATCAAAATACGGCGTCAAAAGGGCGATTTTGGCGGGAATGAAGCAAACTGAATAAAATGCTTTAAAAGTATACTTAAAACGGATGTCAAGAAATGATACAGGATCATAAGCTTGTTAGTACTATAATACCAACTTATTAAACGTGTTTACTAATTATCTATTTCGTCATTTTCATGTAAAATGTTGCATTCTTTCGAGAAATTTGTTTTACATTTTTTTCGTACACTCTATCAATCAGAATTTCTCATATAAATCAAAAATCTTATCCCTGATAAACAATCATAAAAAAGGTAACTGTTATACTTGATTACCTTAAATATTAATAACCATTCACAATACACCATACACGCTTTATTTAAAAGAACTGGATAATTTATTTAGGGCTCAAATACCACGATTGAAATCTCAGTTAGGATTTTTTTTGTAAAAGTACACACATGTTAACCGATGTACTTGTATTGCTATACGATATTTCAATACATTTTAAACCTGTTTCATCATGGAAGCACTGCCTTAAAAATGCTTATTTTTATTCGAAATGGGGATGTTAAATTAGTAGTTGACACAATGATTTCGATTTCTATCATATATATCATAGATATTCTTTCCCAGTGGCAACCTCTTTTTTCTTGCATTCACCACAGATCTTTTACTTTGTAGGACTCATTGAGCAATAGATGTATTGTATATTCAATTTCAGACGTCCTAAATATTGCATGAAATATTTGCCACTGAACGTTGAAAGTGAACAATTTATCAATTAACAGATTTAAAGATATATGATCCACATGTTGTTATATTATGACTACAATGTATAACATTTAAAATAAATATTAATTCTATTGAATTTAATGGATTGTTCAATCAAACTTTCCATCTCAAAGTCAGTACTATCAAACCCTTTTCTTACTTTATTCATTGTTTGAGCAAGTCGGCTGAATTAGGAATTTATTGCATAAAAATTAATACAGTGAAAGTGCACCGCTTATACAATACTAATGAATCGCTCTACAGTGAAAATGAAAGTAAAGTATCATTATTCAACAGTAAACATGACTCGCATAAAGATAGCATCATAGTGGAATTCAATACAATATGGACAAACCGAATAACAAAAGCTATTTTACGTTATACAACATTAATAATTGTGTTGAATTGAATATTTTTCTTCAACTACATCTTTCCTGCTAGTTTCTAATCACCTGCACGATTTGTTCGTAAAACGTCCTAAATATTCACCTATTTCGGTATATATATTTCACGTATGGATGGCTCTCGTCGCGATATAAACCCGTTCCCATCTCTTACTTTGTCTAACTTGTATTATTTATTACTAAATATTTACATGTGAACTGTTTTTCTTCATTTTCTTCAAATATCATAATTTTTTCGTCTGTTTATTTACCATTCTACATCAGAAATGCGTGGCATATACAGTGAAAATGGTATTTTAGGATCCGCACTTTACATACACTGATCATTATATCAACATTTATATTTCATAGTGTGTCCTTCATCTAATTTGCCTACGGAATTCAGAAAGATACCTTTTTGAAACAAAATTCCAATATTTTCCAAAATGGCCTTAATATGAGATTCATCCATAAATAATTAGAAATAAGTCAAGGCTTTACTTTCATATGTAGACATGGTGGACGTAAATGTTTGTAAACTATTTTTTTCGATAAGACCTTGGTCGGTACATTTAACTTAGAAACAAATCTATCTCTTGTTTATGTGCGCATAAAATCGCAACAGTATTATGCCGTCAAAGATTCTGACGTCACGGTTTCCGGGAACTGTTGTTCCTATTTGATTCGATAAAGGAGAAGGTTTTGAATGGTCGATTTGCGAAGAAAACGAAGTTGTCTTCGGATTATTGACATGTTCCTAAATTGTCAAAATATTTGGGGTTTTTTTTCGTTTTCGAGATACAACATTACAAAACAGTTTGAGAAACTGTGCACATAGAAAAGATGTATATAATAAAAAGTGAAAAGAACAAGGAAGAAAAGTACATAAATACAACAAAACAAATACAAAAGAGGAGGTGTTTTTCTTCTATATGAAGTTTTAAGCAAACGCAATGATAGGTTGTCCTTTACATACGACAAAGAGGAGTCGAGTGGTATCAGTAAACTATATAACAATCCAACATAAACACAACAAAGGGACTGGCAAGAAATGAAACTTTATCATGAAATTTTTCAACAAGATGGGTCACTCAAATTATAATATAATAATAACTTCCTTTCTAGGAGTCAATCTTTATAGTATGTGTTTAATTAATTCTTATTCACAAATCATTAGAAAGTAAATCATGAATCCTTTGATTTAAATTCATTGTATATTTTATAAAAATCGGTATCGGAAATTGTGCTGATGTATTTTGAATGTGTATGGCGTTTGCATTTCTACAAGCTCATCATTATCCCGGCTTAACTTCAACTTTATGTTATCCCAACGACGCATACTTGTATAATAAAGTACATATGTAGAGGTAAACATATGGTCTTATAACAATCTCTTTTTTTATTTAAAATCTCTATTTTTTTCTCGATTTGTTGAGTTTGAATCTTTTAAGCCACATTTACCGTAATATGTTAAATGTGCGATATTGAACACACCCATTTCGTATTTTTTTATACAACGTAAGAAACCAAGTCCCACTAGACCGCGATCGCACAACGCTCACTGAGATTTAAAATAAAATCAGATCGTTATGAGTTCGCAGTATGAACGGGCATGAAAATGTAAATTTCACGTTTCTACTACGTCTTCATTACGCTGCTACAACGACCCCGCTCGATTTATCTGATTGCAACACGATCTTAACCCGCTTCTACTGCGATTATAGCACGCTCTTACCACGACCATACTACGATCATACCACGTTCATACCGCAATCTTACTTCGCTCCCTGCAATAACATCAGCATCGTGTTTCATGTAAACACTGTATCATTCATTCTATTTCTCATTGATACGTCGATTCCTAGGAATCAACGCAGTAATGCAACCAAAGTCTACGTGCAGGTAGGGGTAGAAGTAGAGGCAGAGGGTGATCTGATAGTAAAGAATCATGATCTAGAAGATATATGTCGAACCTACTAATCCAACCTGAATCAAATGACGATGTTGTAGTGAACGATAGTAGGGATGACACAGATGTTTCAAGAATAATCGAGCCGTTGGAGATAAAGGACAGGAGGTCAAAATAACATACGGAAATATAAAAGCTGGAGAGCTTTTATAAATGTTATATGACAATGACAATGAGCATGCTGATAGTATTCACGTAGCTGAGTCGTAAGAACGGCGTGATGCGGACGACATGGGCGTGCTTAAATCGTACCATGGTCTTAATAAGCGTAGTATAAACGTGGTTAAGTCGTATTAGAAGCGTGTTTGGGTCGCGGTAATAACGTGATGGTAGTAGTGAAATCGATGTGATCTCGTAGCGTAGTCTCCCGACTAAAATCGCGCTGTCGCTTCGATGTTAAGCTAGGTTCACACTGCCGATCAGATCAACTCGATAAAGCCCGATCAAGACAAATTACGTGATCGGGAGACTGGTCTGATTCAATCGATAAGAATGTTCGGGATAGTCTACCTTGCTCGTCATCGATCTGACTTTCTATCCGAGAATATCTGACATGTCAAAAACATTCGAGTAAGGATCGAGAAGCAAGTCACTCGAGAAGGGATTGAGAATTCGTCGAGTAGCGGTCGAATAGATCGGGAAAAGGATCGTGTAGAGAATTTGGTCGGAATACAAAATTTTTACCAATCAGTACTCGATCGTTTCGACCTTTGCTCGACTAATGTCCGATTATTTCCAGATTAACTCGCCCAATGACCGGTCGCTTCCAGATCACTGCGACTTGTATATTTATATTATCCCAGACCAACTCGACCAATACCCGATCCCTTCGCGACCACATTCGACCATTCTTCGATCTCTACTCGGCCATACACGAGAACACATGACTGCTACACGATTCTCTAAAATTTAAAATTGTGTGCAGATCTAATTAACTCTCATAACAATGCTTCCGCAAAAATATATTGGCAACATAATTTTAACTGTACAAAAATTCCTCAATGTACAGTACGTGTCTTTACTTTTGCAAGAAAAGGTAACATTTTAAAAGAGATACAAAAGACACAAAAGGAACAATCAAACTCCGAGGTCGAAAACAAACCGACACAGCCAGAGCGAAAAACGGTAACCGACGAGAAGACAAACAGCAGTCCACATAACATAGAAAACTAAAAACTTAGCAACACGTAACCTAACGAAACCTGGGATGATCTTAGATGTTCCGGAAGGGAAGAAAATCCTTCAATTTTAGCACCGGCTAAATATTAAAGTAATTGTGCAGAAATATTCATTGTTAAACTGCTGATGACTAAGTTATCTTTCCAAGTTGGTTTATAAGAACATCAAGATTATATTTTACCAGTTTTATGGGCTATTTTTGTTTTGTCTGTCTGTATTTTCCGTTTGTCTAGAAATGTTTGTATTATAAAAAAAGAAGATGTGGTACAGTTGCCAATGAGACAGCTCTTCACAGAACACCAAATGACACAGAAATTGTCAATAACAACTATAGGTCACCTTACAGTCAATATTTTTTTCTTTCGAACTTTTTAACGTAATTTCATACAAAAATGAGACGAAAGACAAATATTTTTTATTTGGTGCGAATTCTTTCTAACAATAACGATACAAAATGTTCAGCGAGCACAAGTTTTGATCATTTGTTTCTAACATACTTTTGCAAGATTGCATAAACTTTGACAAAATATACACTTGCTGCAAATGCGTCTACAGTTTGTCGTTCGTCGTTTGTTAGTTCAAACGATGCATTTCTTTCTAACGTTAACATTACTAGTAAATCAATTATCTAAACGTTTCTTGCTTGTCATAACTTAAAACCTTGTCTAAAATTACTCAAAATGTCAATCCCCTCTAACCAAGCGATGCAATTGTTTATACTTCTGTTAACAAATGGCACAAAACGTTTACCAAACTTTGGTTAGAAAGAAATGTTTTAGAAAAGGTATCACTCTATGGGATTGAAATTCTACTTTTTGTCAAATTTTGGGGAAATATGCGGCATCTTTGCCCTCTTTTTGCAATATTTTTTTGGCAAATACATACAGGTTGTTGCCATACAGCAAAAAGAAAATAAATATCTTTAACCATTCAACTACTTGATATCAAATTTATGAAAAATACTGATTACATACTTATGCACATATGTTTGACAAACTACGCTTTTATTTGTAAGAAAGAAAGTAAATGGGGATGGTAAAGTTTATGTATATTGCTATCTAACATAAGAACTAATCCAATGACAAATCTCATTTTGTGGTGTCATTTCCAACAAAAAAAGCAAAAAAATTGCCATTACATATCAGTGTCCACTATGAGGAAGTTTTTATAAGCATTGGGTTCCTCTTTGTTGATCGAGTTAGTGCAAGTCTATCATACTGCCCACACAGTTGTCGTCGTGTCAGCCACTGCCTCGTCTAGATTTATCGGCGCCCGTTGCTGTCTACACCATCTTCAAGCTCCTTCACAGCTATTAACCTGTCTCTGTGAGCTCTGACAATCTTGCCCACAATTCCAACTGCTTTATTTCTATGTTGATATTTTAAATGTATGATTTTATTCGGACCTTCTACTGAATATAACCAAATAAACAATAAACGGAAAATTTGTCCAGCTAGCATATATAACATTATAAAGGGTCATTACGCAAGAACGGCAACCTAAATTCGCATTTGAACTGTGTTTTATGGTAACTGGTAAGCATTGTATAAACGGCGTTTCATAAAATTAGAGAACGGAAACTAATATTGTTGGGACATACGGACGTACGTATAGACGGGCGGTCAAGGGTAAAACTTAATGCCCACTCCGAAGCGGCGGGGATTAAAAATTTCGGACGTTTTTATACTAAAATTGTGCATACCCGACCAATTCCTGACTATCCCTACGACTCATATACGATCTGGTCGATCTGGTCGATCTGGTCTGGTCGAGATCAGGCTGTGATCGTGAACAATTGAGTTGGTCTAGATAGTCGAGTAAAGATCGTGTAAAGATCGTGAATTGATCGGAATTATCGAATAAGTATTTATTTTGTTGTCGTGATGCAGTCGTGATGGAGTCATTTAGGAGTCGTGAATGGTCGAGTTAAGGTCGTGTACAGTCGTATGGCGGTCGGCTAGAAGTCGTAAACATTCCTGATCAAGAATTTGGTTGAGCTTGGTCGTGGAAATTTAGACAATCGGAATCATCGAGTTGATCTGATCGGCAGTGTGAACCTAGCTTTACAGCTATCTTTGCGATATTACCACGACCTTACTGCGCTCTCACTACGCTTCTACCACGACATGATTTCGAAACGACCCCACCACGATTGTTTTGAATATGTTCAAAATTGGCCACGGTCATCACGATCATGAAGACATAACCGCGACCGTACTACGACCTTACTGCTATCTGCAAAGTTTTCAGTTTTTTCACAGATCGTAGTGCGATCGTCGTCTATTGGGACTGTGATTTTAGCATATTAACTAGCAAGCAATTCTGTATAGGACAAAGCCTGTGACATTCTTAAACTCCTTTTACTATCTATATCAGAAATCAATATTCATAAAAAAAATAACATTTACATCGCTGTTTAAATAATTATATAAAACAATTCTCCATAGTTAAAAGAGAATTTCTGTTCAAAACAACAAAAATCTTAATAACTAAATCAAAATTTTCATCGAAATATTTGTACAACTCATTGAAAACATTCGGCCTAACGTTTTTTCAGCTTTGACTTCAGAGTTAGCTTAATATATTCCTACTAATTCAAAGATTTAACGCATTTTTTCAACATATCTCTGTTATTTAATACGGTGATCCTACGTTTTTATTTTTTATTTGGTTTATTTTGCCATAAAAATGCGGTAAAATTATTATTGCACCTTATCGTGCAGAAGATAATAATATCAATAGTGTAATTTCTTCTAACGACAGGTTTACCAAAATCAAACTTTTTTATGTGATAGGGACTTTTTTTTTTATATAAAGATTGAATTGCATATAGCTACAAGTCCAAAATTCCCAAAATGATTGTGTTTTAAATCGTAAACGAGGTAGATGACCCAATGTTTTTGTTGGCTAATTTAAAAAAAAATCCAAGACGAAAGTGAAATCAACATGTAAACAGTTATTTTTAGTATATCTGAATAGGAGGATTTGTAAAGATAGAATTCTGGTGAAATACGACTATGAGTACAACGATTGCACTTTTTATTAGTACAGTACCTATCATAGTGTAAACTTTTTTTGTAGAGATACTTTTATATTATTAGAATTGCATGATAAAGGTTTAGAAAAAAATATTTATCGCTTTTTACAGACAATGCTTGTCATTATACTGATTACTGTTCAAATGGAGGATCTTGTAGTCAGGACATTTCCGGTGATTTGACATGTTCCTGTGTTGGTGATTGGACCGGTGATACATGTACAGGTTAGAGATAATTATGATAAGTTATGTTTTTTTTGCATAGACTATTACACGAATGTTACACCCGTCATTTTGTTCTTGTAAGTACAGACTCGGAAGTAAGTCTTATTCTGTAGGCCACACTCGACAAAGGGGACGGCATTAGGAACATATCCACTATTATTGGTGATGCAGATATTCTATAACGGTCAACAAACTCCTGATGGTGTACGCAAAACTTACGAAGGAGTGATTTTAACTTCACCATTTAGAACGCTTGGTTAAATGGCGTCATCAAGGAAATCATGATAGGAAATACAAGCCCGGGTGTATCGAATCAACTGGGCAATAAATACTCCGTATGCAGGCGCTGCTAGAATTTTACTACATAGAAATGGAAAAGGTTTTACTGATATAATGGGTTTTTTTTAATTTTGGAGACCTCTTTGACGAATGATCTCTCTATTATCCTGGCAAAATTTTTTACGCAGTAAAAGTTATTCATATTATTTTATTTTTTTATCACTTTTTTTGAAGTTGGATTCATAACAAACTGCATATATATATATTATAGTTAATTGCTATTAATAAGTATTGCAATATGCATTGTGTTTAAATGCAATATCAGTATTTAGTTCTATTTTAATCTTTAATCAATCCTAATTCTATCTTACTTTTGATATATAGTTTTTTCATATGTGACGTAATTTTTCTGCTGTTTCAGAAATTTCATATATTCAAATGTGACGTGATTTTTAATGCCTTTTCACCATCGTATGTGACGTAATTTTTAAAGCCTTTTCACCATCGTATGTGACGTCATTTTCATAATTTACCGGCTTCGTTGAGGCCTGGACTGAGTCGGGTGTGTCTATTCTGTGTTGGTCATTCATTATGTATTCGTGTTTTTTTTATGTAATGAGTTAATACTTCAGTTTCATTATGTATATCTGTTATATTCATTTGATAAAATTTACTGTTTGCAATAGCATTAATTGTTCTGAATAATAAGGATGTTGTAATGATTTTATAGGGTTATGTGTATGTGTTATATTACCTAAGTATAACAATCCTAGGCTTGAGTCATTTGTCATCTTTTAGGCCGCTCATCAAATGGGGACGTCCGATCAGGATAACAACTATAATATGACTGCCAAATATACCATGGGGAATCCCGGAATTCCTTAATATGACGTGGTAGTTGTCCGAATGTACATTTGTAAGAGTAAGACCCGTTATATGTAGTTCCGAGTATACCATATTCATAACACAAGCATAAAAACTTAGCCGTATTTGACACAACCTTTTTCAACTTTTGATCTTCAGTGCTGTACAACTTTGTACTTTTTTTCGCCTTCGATCTTTTATATCTGGGCGTCACTGGTGAGTCTTGTGTGGTCGAGGCGTGTTTTTGGCGTATTAAATTTTAAACCTGATGCTTTTTGTTATTCATTAATCATGTGTTTCTTTGTCTAATACGTTTTCCTATTTATTTGTATTGTAGTCCTGTAATATTATGTTGTCATTTCTATGTTATATTTAACTTTGCCATTAAAATGCGAGGTTTGGCATGCCACAAACCAGGTTCAACCCACCATTTTTTCCTTTTATAAATTTGTCCTGTACCAAGTCAGGAATATGGCCATTGTTATATTATAGTTCGTTTCTGTGTGTGTTACAATTTAACGTTGCGTCGTTTGTTTTCTCTTATTTTTTTAGTGTAAATTGGCATTGCGATAAGACGTGTCACGGTACTTGTCTATCCCAAATTCATGTATTTGGTTTTGATGTTATATTTGTTATTCTCGTGGGATTTTGTCTGATGCTTGGTCCGTTTCTGTGTGTGTTAGTTACATTGTAGTGTTGTGTCGTTGTTCTCCTCTTATATTTATGCGTTTCCCTCAGTTTTAGTTTTACCCCGATTTTGTTTTTTGTCCATGGATTTATGAGTTTGAACAGCGGTATACTACTTTGCCTTTATTTTTCCTTTTTAAATAATTTTGCATTTCAGAAGAAAAAGTAAATCTTTGTGCAGAAAATGTTGACAACCTTTATACTTATTGGAATACTACAGAAGAAAGCACCCTATCTACCCTAGTCTGCAATGGTGAATATGTGGGTTACGTTTCAAGATACTGCAGTAGCGAGGGAAATTGGGAGGAACCAAACTACAGCAATTGTACAAGTAAATCAATACAACATATAAAAGAACAGGTAGATCCTATATATTTAATTTTTCTGCACAAGTCAGGATAAGGTAGAGTGTGGAAAGGAAATAAATTTCACTTACGAAAAGGTAGTAATAAATGCTTGCAATTGCATAATTAAAATGAAAGGCAATGGGGCTATGAGTTAGTGGTTTTATTCATATTAATTTATAAACAATAGCATTGAAGAAAAAAACAACACACATATTTAAAGGAACTTAAAAGATATCAAATTAGCTTGACATGTATTCTAAGATTCTTGTCTAATTTGACGATTACATAAATGATGTTTGTCTTTATAAAGCTGGGTTAGGACTTCAGTTAATAATAGCCCATATGTCATTTTATATATGGAATCAGAGTTTTATGTCCGTGTAATAATTATTTAGCAAAAGCATAAAGTGTTTGCAATGCCTACCTTTAATTTTCAACAACGTTTTGCCTATCCCTTTACTAGTATTCTACTGTTGACAGTTATTAAAATAATGCATGTTTACATTTTGTTACATCTGAACGTAACTGATGAGTCTTATGTAGACGAAACGCAAGCCTGGCGTATCAAA
>CM034351.1:75315981-75357698 GCA_019925275.1 Mytilus edulis
GCAAGTAGTTTAATACCAGAAGCGATATTTGGACCGTCCATGTGTTCATATTGCTCCGTATTCAAAACTAATTTTAAGCCGTTGTCTGATCCTGTAAGCAAGAATTATCTTTATACAGTATAAATTAAAACGTATGGTGTAAAGATATAATTAGATTTCATATATATTACCATGAATTTGACTTTTTGTGAGTAATTTTAAATTGACCACCATGTCTAGTTCTCTAATAAATTTCCATTCAGTCTAACCAGCAATGTCTCATGAAAACAACATTATCTTAAAGAAAAAAAATCATTAAAGATTACAAAGTGCGTGTATTTTCGTACACAAGAAACAAATGAGCCACGTAGTGAATAGGCTTAAATCAAAACATTTTCTGTACAAAGTAAACATACCTGTGTGCCATGATCGCAATTCGCGATAGTGTCTTAATTTAGAATTTTTGTCTGGCTTAAAGGTAAAAACAAAGCCCTTGATCTGTTAATATAGTTTTAAAATCTTTAGCGCTACATTTTTTACCAGCAAACCTGCAACTATAAATTAAATTGCAACATTTATTGATACAATTATGAAATAATTTTATAGTTTTGCACGACAATTCATTATAACATAAAAAAAGGTATGTATGATTATAGTTAAACACATATAAAGACAACAGTAGTAAAACGATGTTCAAAAGTCGTTAATTGTTGAGAGAAAACAAATCAAGGCCACAAACCAAAAACGAGGGAAATACATCAATTACAAGAGGAAAACAACGGAAAAACAAAAACACACCCAATGCAACATACATAGAAACGAACTATTCAATAACAACTGACATAGTCTTGACTTGTTACAGGATATTAAAGAAACAAATGGGTGGTTGAACCTGGTTTTATGGCTAGTCCAACTTCCCGCTTATATAACAATGAGTCGTTTAGAATTATAAGCAAAAGGATGACAAAACACACAGTTAAACAATTTTGTGACAAAAGTCAATCAAACAGATAAAATCATTGATTAAGGGTCTATAAATCAAACAACCTCAACACTTTAAATTGTATTGTGAAAATCGTTCTTGACCTCTATTTAATCATAGGAGACAACATGCTTAAATTTGAAAAGATTTCAAAATATTATCAAGTTATTGCACGGACAACAAACACTCTGAGTATCATTTTTCATAATTGTTATCAAATTATTGCAGGGATAACGCTCAAAGTATCACTTTTCGCTATTGAAAGGTCTACAACTCAACAACGGTAAAAGCTAAAATCGTGAAAAATCGAACTTGACCTTCATTTAGTCACAGGGAATAGCATATTTAAATTTAAAAAGATTTCGTCAAAGCTTCATGTTAATGAACGGACACTGTTTGGCAGACGTCTGTCGTAAATCCCCAAAACAGTAACCGATTTTCCTTGGGAAATCAGTTTGAAAACGGTTACACAAAATCAAGAATGGGACGAACATGAAATACTGCAAATCTTTGTTGGTTGTCAGTTGTCCGATCATTGGATCAGTTTCAATTAGTTCATGGATGTCAACAAATATGTTAAGGGCATACGATACAGTTTTGATCCCGTATTTAGATTTTGATAAAAATTTCCATAAATTAGACTATTTTTCACCTGATTAAATCAAATATGTCATAAAAAATTTATCTTCATGCGCTACTTTTTGAGTAAAATGAGGTCGAAATTTTGTATATTTGCTCAAAAACCGGATTTTCTCTTTCGAAAGAAAGACATAACTATTTTTCGTTTTTTGTTAAATAATTTGTAATTTCTGTATCTTATAAGTATCATAAAAATTTATCCATTTTTTTATTCAGAAATAACTCATATTTATCAAATGTTCATGAATGTAGAAAAAAAAACATCATTTTTCTTGTATATTATTTATCAAATTTTAAAAAATTGCACTATTAACGTTTTCATGAAATTGGTACACATAATCTTCTCGCGTAAACAAACCAAATGGCATTTAAAAAAAAAAGAGGGGTCCATGAACTCGTTTTCAAGTTAAATAAGATTGAACAAGATTTAAAAAAACCTCCAAGAAATACTGATCAAATCAAACATAGGAAAAAACAATCCGTTTGGTAGAAAGGACGTTTTATTGGGTAAAAACACGGGAGAACTAAAAACTAAAATATGATAATTTTTTAAACATAATTATCTTATATTTTAAATGGACACTATGGGAAATTAGGAATTCAATAAAATTTAACAAAACGCCTAAAACACCACAAGATATTTATCAAATTTGGAAACAAAACTTGAAAATTAATCTTAAATTTGTTCTTCTTTTGAAAGGCGTTGATATCATTGATAAGAAAAAATTGGAGTCTGTAATAAAGAAAATTTAGACATTTAATATAGTATAATATAGCTTGATTCAAAGTACATTTTTTATGGTTTATAGTTTTAGAATATCGATTGTATCAATTTATATAAACATAAAAAAAGTGATAAAAAAGTATTAGCTTATCACGTTTATTGTAGTAAATGCAAATCTTTTATGTGGGTATCTTATACTTATTTACTTACTATACTAGTCAACAAAAGAAACGATACACGACTTTGAAATAAAATTTAGCAAAAAGTATTAAATATAAAACAAAATGAGATATACTATTTTAAAAAGCTTTCATTTGCAATGTATGCACATGTGATAATGAAAATCAAAACTTGTCGGAAAGTATCTAAATTCCGTGTAAACGAGCATAAGGTGCAAATTAGTTTTGCGGAAAGTTGAATAAAAAATCGACAGATAATTTTATAAGTACTAAATAAAATTTCAAGTTTGTTTAAAAATATTCAATATGCTAATCAAGTTATGTTCATGTTGTAATTAATGGGTTGAAATATTGTTTTTTTTTCAAATTTTTGGGGAAAAAGTGTTTTTTTAAATCTCAAAAAATGCAAAAAAAAAAATTTTTATTTTCGTCTCAAATCAATGCTTTAGATATGAAAACAACACACAGTAAATTTGGAACCTTTCGGATTAGTTTTAAGATTTTTACCGCTTTTTGAATATCACTTTACACATACTGTCTATGGTAAATAGTTATCAAAAGTACCAGGGTTATAATTTTATACGCCAGACGCGCGTTTCGTCTACATAAGACTCATCAGTGACGCTCAGATCGAAATAGTTAAAAAGCCAAACAAATACAAAGTTGAAGAGCATAAATCAGTTGATAATGTATACATTTTAACGATTTCTTGTGGGGCCGAACTTTGCTTGACAAATAAACAAAGAAACTGTATGATTTTTAAAAACAAATTGATGGCAAACTTTGTCTTTACTTTTAAATGAGAGTTTGGCACCATTAATTGGAACTTCTGTTTTTAAAATTGTCGTTTTATGTAAATTTTGTAAAAAAAAAAAAAAATCGCGAAAAAACGTCACGAAAGCAAAAAAAAAGTTTTCAAACGGATTTATATTTCCATAATGATTAAGTATTACTACCTTCAATATTGGTCCAATGAACGGAAAACTTTATCTTTAATTTGAAAAAAAAGTCTTGTATCGTTTCTTTTGTTGACTAGTATATTTTGTATTAAAGTATAGAACTGTTAGATGCTTCTAACATTATATGGTTATATTTTTTACACTAAATGTAAATCCAAGGTTAAAAGTTGACTACTTTTTTTTATTGCCTTCTATTTCCCCTGGATAGATTTTACTATGTTTTATTTACTTTGTAAACAGGGACCCTTAGCCTGATCCTGGACGACTAAGGTAATTGTACACAGGAAATATTTAGGAATAAAAAGTTTATATGTCTTAAAAAAAAAAAAAAAAAAAAAAAAAAAAAAAAAGATTGAACAAGAGTGCACACACTGAAATGTCTCGCCTTCTATATATACTAATCATTGATATTGTGTTGATAGTCCTAAGTATAAAGCTAAGCTTTATTACAACTGTCACATAAACTTAACATTAACCAAGATAACTAAACAAAGACCACTGAACCTTGAAAATGAGGTCAAGGTCAGATGAACCATGCCAGGCAGACATGTACAGCTAACAATGCTTATATACAACATATATAGTTGACCTATTACTTATAGTTTAAGAAAAATAGACCAAAACATAAAAACTTAACACTGTGCAATGAACCGTGAAAACGAGGTCACGGTCAAATAAAACCTGCGCGACTGACATAAAGATCATAAAATATTTCCATACACCAAATATAGTTGACCTATGGCATATAGTATTAGATAAAATGACCAAACTCAAAAACTTAACTTTGACCACTGAACAATGAAAATGAGGTCAAGGTCACATGACGTCTGCCCGCTAGACATGTACACCTTAAAATCATTCCATACAACAAATATAGTAGAACTATTGCATATAGTATGAGAAATAGCTATCAAAGGTACCAGGAAATTTAGTACGCCATACGCGCGTTTCGTCTACATAAGACTCATCAGTGACGCTCATATCAAAATATCTATTAAGCCAAATAAGTAAAAAATTGAAGAGCATTGAGGATCCAAAATTCCAAAAAGTTGTGCCAAATACGGCTAAGGTAATCTATGCCTGGGATAAGAACATCCTTAGTTTTTCGAACAATTCAAAGTTTTGTAAACAGCAAACAGACCAAAACACAAAAATTTAACTTTAACCACTGAACCATGAAAATGAGGTCAAGGTCAGATGACATCTGCCAGTTGGACATGTACACCTTTCAGTCCTTCCATACACCGAATATACTAGCCCTATTGCTTATAGTATCTGAGATATGGACTTGACCACCAAAACTTAACATTGTTCACTGATCAATGAAATGAGGTCGAGGTCAAGTGAAAACTGTCTGACAAACATGAGGACCTTGCAAGGTACGCACATATCAAATATAGTTATCCTATTACTTATAATAAGAGAGAATTCAACAATTCAAAAAATCTTAACTTTTTTTTCAAGTGGTCACTGAACCATGAAAATGAGGTCAAGGACATTGGACATGTGACTGACGGAAACTTCGTAACAAGAGGCATCTATATACAAAGTATGAAGCATGCAGGTCTTCCACCTTCTAAAATATAAAGCTTTTAAGGAGTTAGCTAACACCGCCGCCGCCGCCGCCGGATCACTATCCCTATGTCGAGCTTTCTGCAACAAAAGTTGCAGGCTCGACAATGATAAAAATCATGCGAAAACTGAACCTTTTCCCGATAAGTCATAGTTTGACGTCGCGAAAATAACAATTTATGTTAACAACGTAATTACCTACCCTGTAACTGTATCGTATGCCCTTAAAACTGAATCAAGATAAACTTATCATATTCACACCGAAACATTTGAAGGCAAGTGTACCAAATCTCCAACTCAAAGTCTGCTATATTGTTATAAGTAGTGTATCCTGCGTGAAAACCCAAGGTGTATATTTTGATCAACATCTGACGATGGAACGGCAAGTTTCTGCCATAGTAATCCTATTATTTTCACATCAGTAGTATTGGACGCATTCACAGCTTTATAACAACAACCGCTGGACAGACACTAGTGAACAGTCCATTAACATTCAGACTTGATTGTGTGAATATTCTGCTGAACGGTATCAACAAGACTACATTGAACAGATTACAAAAAGTACAAAATACAGCAGCTCGTCTAATCACCAGGACAAGAAAACATGAACATATTACGCCGATACTCGCTGATGTACCTTGGCTACCCGTCTAATACAGACCTCAATACAAAATACTGACTTATGTGTATGGCGTTGGCCCTGATTACATTCGAGAACTAGTCAATTTACACGTGCCAAACCGATCTTCTTTGACCAAATTGTTTTATTTTATGGTAGGTATTTTAGTTGTACTTTTTATTTTAGTATTTGAATCTGACACGATGTATGCTTTATGTTTTTGTCATTGATTTGTTATAATTACTAAGTACCATGTAAATGTTCAGCGCCTTAGAGTAATTTTTATTTTTCATTTAGGGCGCTTTTTAAATTTTCATTACTTTTATCATTACTATATATATATTGAGTATGTTCACTTCCCCTTAACTATATTTATTCTACATTGCTATAAAAAGATATATGCAGTAATTATCTTTTTATATTCTACCTCCATTATTTTCGACCTTTGCGGTTTACCCGATTACAGATTTTCAATTACAAAATGTAATTCTGAATATTATCTTATGACCATAAACAAGCTTCTGTCCAAGTTTGGCGGAAATTTAGGATATTATAAGAAAGTTATTAAACTTTTAAAAACTAAAACCACAGATTGAATGTAGTGTTAACTGGCAGAAAAACTAGGTCCATTGAAAAGTAAAATACGGATATACAGGATTTTTTTTTTTACAAAATTTACTTCTGGATACTATCTTATGATCATAAACATTCTCCCATCCAAGCTTGGTAGAAATCGGAATGTAGGATCGCTAGGTCTCGCGCTGCGAAAAAAAAAGTCGCAAGCTCGAAAAAATGTTTTACACAATAAAAATCTTTCATATAAAAGCTGAAAGCTGAAAGATATGAAAGGTACATTAAACTCCAATTCAAAGTCGAAAATAAACTGACGTCGCCATGGAGAAAAAAAGAATGTTCATGTAGTGATGAGGAGGATGAATTGGTGTTAAACCGCCAGTGGCAAATATTACAGGCATTTCAGGAGATATGAGAACATGTATATCTGATTTGAATATGAATGATGCTTTGTACACTAAACCAGCACGTTAATCCGTTAACGTGCTTTGTTTTATTTTTTGTTAACAGTCCGCAGGAAGACATGTCAACCCTCTCGAACACGTTATTCTGATTCCGAGCTAAACAGTCTTTTGACTCTCTTGTATAATTTCTTATTAACGTTGATTGCGTTAATTATACAGAGAAGCAAAACATACCAATATATAAGAATTTGGTTTTACCCTGGCGGAAAACGAACTCACTGCACTCGCGACAAGAACACTAGAGTAATAATAACGTTCTAAATATTCTCACATAAAGAATTAGCATTTTCAAGACAACTAATTCAAATAAATTCATAAATACCTGTGTATCATATCTTCCTTTGTGTGACCTGTTTTTAAATACAATTCACTAAAGGTGAGATCTGTAGCATTGTATTTCTTCCAATCTATACCCGTTGATGTTCTGTTTGAGTTGTACAACGTTTCTATAAAATCATACCAATTGTGTTCGTTCGCTGCTGTAAGTCTGTAAACATAACAATACTATAATTACACATGTACCTGTGATACTTGCTCAATACAAGCGCATTGATTTGTGTAGAATAATGCTAGATATTTATTTTTTTTCATGAAATTAATCATTACTCTTTCATAGAAAAGATGGATTATCTATTACACTCGTTATATTACTTTTCAACTGGCTTGTCCAAATCAAGCCCCTTTGTTTAACCCCTAACTCCTTTTTACAGCGGATGGCCGTGATCGCATTCCAGTGTATTGCTATCGCCTAGATTTCCATTACGTAACATTCGTTTCGGTTTTTAACCGATCTATAAACATGATTACTACGTAAACATCATCAGGTGCAAACTAACATTCCTTATTGCTTGTTCTTAATTCATTTCTTCAATGAAAACTCATCAAATACTTTTTTAGAGGATAAATTAATAATATTAAAATGTTTTGTTGTATGTATATACATATAAGTAAAAAAAATCATTAATATTTATGCACACGTATGCGGAAGAATATCTTAAGAACGTTTTCAATCTCAAGGAACGATAACTCTGCATGGATGACTAAACATTTTTAGAGGGACAATACGAATGTCTACTCATATCCATTCTATTAGTTTTAGAAAAATCGAATTATTACAGAAGAGTGTCCAACCTGCACTTTCACTGCATTGTTATTAATATAGTAAAATAGAATGATATGCAAATGCATTCAAATGATATATACATGTAATTGTAATACAAGTATAATTTTAATATAATATATAACCAAAAAAATTGTATCTGTATATTAACCTCACTTTCAGGAATAGAGATGTAATTTTTTTCTGAGACAAGTGCTTGTCGAACTATCCACAAAAACTTGAGGTCATCCGATGTTCAGTACTTCAGTACTTTGATTATTTATTTATACATTGATGTTATGTATACGAATAACGGAATGTAACGAGGTACCAAGCAGCCAGGATAAAATGATGGGAGAAATTTGCAATGCTGATAAAACTTAAACATAGTACTGTTCTATCTGGTAGGTAATACATAATAGTCCTAAGGTTAGAGCAGCGTGTCAGTCTGGTAAAGCGCCAATGAGTTTAACACATACAAACCTGAATGCATTCTGGTTGCAGATGGTGACTGATGGAAATATGAGCGAGGTGTTGTGGTGAACCTTCACATTCACATTCACTGGAGATTGTAGATAATACATCAGTCTGTCCGACATATTGTATGCCATGATACCACCACACAACCCTATCACGCAAACCCATAAAACTCTGAAATAACAACACAGATGAGATGAGCTTATTAAACGCAGAATACTATTATATTTCAAATTTTAACCTACTTTTAGTCATTCATGTTATGTCATGATCACCGAGTTTCTAATTTTGTGTTAATCTTTCTGACACTTTAGCAAAAATGTTGAAGGGATAAGGTCGCCTCATTTTGTCTGCTTTGGTAAATTTGTTGATTAGTACCATCATATGTCAGTCAGCATGAAGATCAATAAACATCTGATACTTAAATTTCTCTCAGCAAAAAAAAAAAAAGAAAATGCCTACCTACAAACTAAAATATTTTTAAGTGTGGCCTAAAAGTGTGGTTTTGTCGTAGTGAGAACGTGATGGTTGAATTATATTAGTAAATACGTCGTTGCGAGATCGTTTCACACTCTCTTACTAGAATCACGCTTTCGCTACATTCTCTACGATGGTGCAACGACCCGTGCGATCTACCAAGACCTTGCGATCTCATTACGCTTTGACTACGAACTGTTTTGCCACGATCACACCACGATTGTTTTGAACATATTCAAAGTTGGTCCACGCTCAACAGGATCAAGAAGACCTCATCACTACGTCGGATCGTCAAACGTATTTTACGGAGATCGTAGTATGATCGTGGTCTAGTGTGGCGGTGGTATTTTAGGACATGAGAAAGTTATCGAAAATACTCATTGTGTTATCCCAAATTGCAAAAAAAAAAAATATTTTCATGAAATTTGTTTTTTTATACTGCTTTTTATGGAATTTTTATATATGATAATCCGAAAAAATTTTGGTATCGATATTTCGATGTAACTGCATAATTCCCAGATGAAATATATCAAGACGTCGTGTTTATTTTAAGTGACAGTTGATGCATATTGCTTTCCTGGGAAAACTCCGTTCTCTGGTTGAAACTATAGAAAATTGTGATTATTCTTGAAGTTCAAAGCAGTATTCAAATAAAAAAAAACACAAAGAAACATTAAATTATCATTTAAAAACGTTACAAACTTTGAAATGTAAAATTGTCGTTTAAACAATAAACTAAAATATTAGTTTTATTTGGCTGTGCCTATATATTGCTTTGCCGACCGAGTCTGACACGTTAAAGCGGAATTTGCTTCTTTTCCCCGTAAGCACGCTGTCATAATAAAGGAATTAGAGTTAAAGACGTGTTGGACTTGTGCCAGCATAACGGGGTCGGTAGAGTAACATGCCATCTTGAGGAATGTTTCCTTGTGAAATAGCATGGTCAAAATCTAGATCAGACGGTCGGCCTGGGAAAAAGCAGGGTTCATATTTGTATCCCATTAACATGTTCTCGTTCTGAACATGCATTAAATCTGCAACTTGACATTAAACAGCCCTCCGTTATCATAATCATTATCATCCAAGTTTTAATCAGAATGACAACTTACTGTTAACACGAAAATTTGTATAACCTATATGTTATTTTTTATACTTAGTTAAATCCAAATGTTGACTTCATAAAATTGCAAAACATAGAAACTATGCAAAATGTTCAAAGTCAATGAACCATGATCGAGGGCCAAATTAATCACGAAAAGGATATGTGCCAATGATGATTGCCCAACGCAAGACCAAAGGGTAAAAATCTACATTTACTATAATTCGTTGTATACTATAACTATTAAAAGGATAGGTGCATTTATGTTGATTTATTTTTCGCTGCAAAAATTGATTACAAAAATCAAAATAAAAGGGCAATATCTCGTATAAATAAGACGACTGACAATTTCTGTTGCATACAGTTTTTCTTTCTCGGTTAAAATGTTTGCGAAAATTGTGATAAACGGAAATTATACGAGGGTACCTTCTGTAGAAACTTTTAAGAAATAAAATGCACATCAAAAAAAGGGAAAGGCAACAGGATATGTATTAAAATTTTATTTTATATAAATGATAAAATCTAGGTTCATAATTTCATTCAACTTTTCCTGTTGCTCTGGTTAATCTTTACTCAGCGAGTACAGATTAACCAGTCAGAATCAATGTTTATATATGTGAACAAGGCAATTTAGATTGCATTAACGTTTGCGTTATAAACTGATATTGAACAGATATATCATGTTAAGGAGGGGTATTTGCGAAAAATACCAGTCGAGAGAATGTTAAATTTCACGAGCCGTAAGGCGAGGGAAATTCATTCTCAAGACTGGTATTTTTCGCAAATACCCCTCAATAACATGATATATCTGTTTAATTACACCGAATGTTAATGTACTAAAACGCATTGATGATCGTGACGTTACAAGCGTCCAGTCGGATAGAGTATTTTTTGGCAAATACCACGGCAGAGAGGGTAAAAAAGGCATATCCTTTTAGCAAATACCCCGGCGGCGTTAAAAATGAACGATATTCATTTGATAACAGTAAATTGGTGAAAAATACACTGGCTATTAACCAATCAAAACCCCGGATTCTTACATAAGGTGTAATTAAGGTTAAAATGAACCTTATCTTTTTTATAATGATTAAACACAAATTAACTTTGACCAGTGGCAGTAGAAAAGGCAACTTCTGTATACATGTACATAATATAAGACCGTACAATTGATGTTATAAAAGAATTCAAATGACTTTGTATATCTCACAATACATTATTACAGTATTATAGATCAGGGACTTTTTATACTAGTTAAGAATATATATATATATAGAAAGTCCCTGTAAAGAGCCTAAAGATCTATATACAGAAATATAGCCTTAATTAAAATTAAGATTCTAAATATAGAAATCAAGGTAACATACTGCTAACAGTTTAACAGTATTCAGACTGAACAAATTAAATACCAATCAAGAAATCATTTTGGTCCAATTATTTAATCAACATATATATTTACATTTACTAAAAAATACTCAATTCCACTCTACCACATACATTATAGAAACATCATGAGTGTCACATATGTCAATTTGAAGGGGAAAACATGTATTTTACTGAGGTATTTTACCAAAATCGGTAACACGATCACATTCAAAACAATAAGAAGTCGGACGGAATGCATAAGGATGTTGGATTTTTTTGGAGATTGTAAATATTGTTGGGCATACACGGGGGCGTACATGTGGGTTAAAGATCTGAACTTATCGTATTGTTCTTACTTGCTGATTATCGATGTATCTTTCATCCCGAGATACCGAACTCCATGTAATGTGGTACATTGACTTAAATCATATATGTGTTCCTTCCATCGACTTTCCTTTTTATGTTCCTGTGGAATCAACATACTGCTTTCTTTTGAAGCCAGTGAAGGAGCATCTTGTTCAAAACCACTTGTTTGGTTATCAATGCCTTTTCCAAATTCTTCAAAGTCCTGCTTTTCCTCATTGTATTGTTCATCGTGACTAGTTTGTTTATATAAACTGTGCCTGCTACTCATTTTTTTCTTATTCGTATTTGTGCGGCTATAAAAACTTTTTTGATTGGTTGTTAGTGTCTTTATTCTCCAATCAAAATGAGTCATTCAAAGGGCCCGTAACAAACTCGGAATAACACAAATTCGGCCTCACAACCTCGGCCTATAGCAAACTCGGACTACTGGAAGGATTTAAGTGATATAAACGATAAATAAATGACACCATCTTTTACCATTCATAAAATACCAGTTAAATTTAACATGTTTAAGAACTAACCATATGATATATAGTTATCCTTAATTGTATGGATATTTAAAAAAAAAAAACTTGTTTGAGTTATTCCTCTTTGCTTGTATTATATAAAAAAATAACGCTTTATAAAGTTCGTACGTTATACATTGTCCTAAAAATTGTTTGAATTTACCTCAACATTTCCAATCCCTAGAATACTCAACAGAAGACAAAATAGAGCTCTTTAAACATCACTTTTTTATATTACAATCTACATCAGTAAGTGCTGTAAAATGGATTGTCAAATTTTTTTTCAAACATAGCCAATTTCAAATTCATGTTCTCATCGTTCAATTTTATCCCAAAAAAGAAAATTTGAAGGCATTTTCTAGCATGTGGGTTCGATTCCCACTCATAGTTTTACTATAACTAAAACCATGCACCATTATTTAGTTAGTATTTCCACAAGTTGTTGCTTAATTTTTTTTATTAGTTCTTTAATTTTGTATGGGTTAAATGGATCTAAAAATATTTAAATATTTAAATATTTTTCATACAAAAATATGTAATTCTTCACAGTAATTTTATAATCATTATTTTTATAATATGTTGTCATGGTCAAATTCATATTTGCAATACATATCTCTCGGTTGATGATACAAGTATTGTGTTACTGGTGCCAATGGAGGAAATTGACCTGAGCCTCCACGAGAAATATGCATTCATGTTGATTATCTTAATCTTGGTTGGTTTCCAACGCTCTTCAACTTACATTGTAGTTATAAATTAAGCGTTCGGGCGATTTTGAGGATTCTAACAACATTGGTAAGTTTGATGTAGACGAGTACTTATGAATATTAAATTTGCGACAAGAAAGATTTCACAAAAATAAAAGGTTTAATGTTAAACCTTACATTCCTAATTTTGATAGCATGACTTGTAAGCAGCATTTCTTGAATGTCCAATAGTATCTCACGGGGGCGGATCCAGCCATTTTAAAAGGGTGGGTCCTAACCCAGGACAAAGTGGGGGTTCCAACTACATGTCCCCATTCAAATTTATGATCGTCAAAAAAGGGGGTTCCATCCCCCGGACCCCGGCCCTGGATCCGCCACTGTCTCGTGTTTCTGTAAATTGAATTTGTCACCGGTTCCTTTCTGGCAATCATTACAAGATCATTACACATATATACTATTAACTTATTAGCTTAGAAATAGTGGAAATAAATCGTAACATTTTTATGACTTAACGTATATTTTGTTTAAAGCCGGCAATACGGTAACCTAACTATAGTTGCTCAACTTCTTCGTCATTTGGTCTGTGATGGAGACTTGTCTCATTGGCAAACATAACAAATCTTCTTTTTTTACATAAACATTAAATTGTAAATTTGAATACACGTTGTGAATTAGTTTTTGTGAGTTATTCAATATGTTTTATCTGTCATTATACTATATATTAGGCATTAAAATCCATTAATTTATGAATTAATTATTGTATTACATAATTTTATAGACAGATTGATGATCATATAAAATAACACTATAAATATTATAAAACGTTTTACAGGTTTTTGCTGCCAGCACATGTTTTGGTAATAAATTTTGTTCAGGGACATGTATGCATATACTCATGGTCAAAATTTATTTAAACAGACACAACAGTGTAATTAGTAGATAAAGTTCATACATTGTTCAATCATATATATATAGTTTATAATAAATAATAATGCTCCGTGATGAAGGCATTATTGTGACATTGAGATGACAGCAACAACAGAGCTGATCCTTTGCTTTTTGTGATTTTTTTTCTGTGCATGTACTGATGGTGTTACAACAAAATATACGAACCTAAACACACACTTAAAGTACTGGACTGGGTTGCACAAACGTCTATTAAGTTAATAGACTATTAACTTCTAATAGACTATTAAATATCTAATTGACAATTAGTTAATAGAGTGATTTAATAGCGTTGCACGAATCACTTTAAAGGATACTATTAACTAATAGACAATTAAGTGACTATTAACATTTTAATAGTCAATTAAGCTCCATTTAATTCTGCGAGTTTCATCATTTTTTCACAACATCATTACGATTTTCATCGTTTTCACAACGTCATCATGATTTTCACGATTTTCATCAATTTTTCATGACGTCAACACGATTTCAGCGATTTTCATCAATTTTTCATGACGTCAACACAATTTCAGCGATTTCAGCATTTTTCAACGGGGTTGTGTTCAACATCGAAGCAGCTTAATAATGCTACATAGTGCTACGTAGATTTATGACTATTGAACGTGTAGCTAGCCTAGCTGCTATTAATATCTACGTAGCCGCTAATATTTTGAACGCAACCCTGGGTCTACTTTCAATTGACACCAAAACATGTCCAATTCCAAAATACAAGAAATTGCATATGTTGTATTGAAAAAGATAGAAAAGTCTCGAAAAACGAGGGGAATAGGGGAATAAAAAAGCATTAGTCTTAAATTCCATTATGTTACTAATTTAAATGTAAATTTTATAGTCGACGTCTACAAAAGAAAATTGACAACTGCAGCCTGCTATATTTATATCTTCCATTTTGAGAGTCTGACTCAATCTAAGTCGATTTTTCACTTCGTTTATGGAAGGTTGGGAACTCGAATAAATTACTATAGTATTTAGCACAAACGTGGTAAAATCAGAAATTTTTAATCTCCCATGAGAAAAAATTAGCCGCTAATTTATTTCAAACAAGATACAATCAATTGCTTGTGTTGCCATTGCAAGGGATTGAAAATTCTCGGAAAAAATACACGAGGGAAGAAATTAAGTATCATAAATCGGGGCAGCCCCGTTATTCAGATGTCCCATTAGTCCGACACCACATTGGTGCGACAACCCAATAGTCCGACGTCCCATTAGTCCGACACCCCATGATAGTCCAATACCCCAAATAGTCTGACATGGAATAATTCAACAACTTTTTTAAATAAATAATTTTGATTTCAAAAGAATAATCCCATCAATTAAACCTACATTCCTCCTGATATTCCTAAAAACAAGTGAAACTGTGAGCTTCTGCTCACTGATGATACCCCCGTCCAAATATGCATTTGCTATCAGGTGTAAAAATGATACAAGTGTTCGGTAAACAGGAAGATGTTGAGTGATGAATCTGAAAACGCATCACACAGTTTAGTTGACTTATATCAAGCCTGAAACCAAATTTCAGAAATCCTGGTAGTGTAGTTCCTTAGAAAAATGTGACGAAAAATATTCATGGGACGGACGAACTGACGGACTGACGGACTGACGGAAGGACAGACAGAGGTAAAACAGTATACCCCCTTTTTTTCAAAGCGGGGGTATAATAATAATACAAGTAACATATCATAAAGTACTTACAATACCCAGTGGCAAATATTATTGACATGCATGTTCAGGCCGAAAACAATCATTTGACAGTAAAAAAAAATTAGACAGGCCCTGTAATAGTTGCCATCCGGCATGAAAAAAAGGTCAATGACACTTGAACTGCTACTAGACAATGAAAGTACATACTAGTATTGAATAGGAACCGCCGTGAATTTTGTTTGCAGCAGGCTCAGACAATTTATCACGGTTGATCGGTAGATACGTATTAGTGAAAGTGGTCGTATATATTCACCCCTAAAAATAAAGAATGAATGAGACGCGGTGTAGCGAACATTTTGTCAAACTAAATAAGCTTTGTGAAGCTTTATCGAATAACTAACATGACGATACACAGCTATGTATCTCTCCCAAAGCAGAGAAATTAGAAAGTTAAGGTTCTAGTTAGGCTTTACCGCTTAGACGATTGTATGCGAGATGCCTAGTTTAGTGTACAGAATTATTTTGAGATGAACATTAGTTTAGTTAGTCTATATATACAACAATGTTTATACACTACTTAATTGAAGAGTTAGTTAATACGCGGTACGTTCAACTATAAAGACTGTGGTAAACCAAATAGAACTTTATAAAGTTTGCTGCGTTCTCTGTGAGGAATCTGTTAGAATAAGTTTACAACAGCAAAAAATGCTCGTAAATCGGAATAGTGAAAACTGGCACCTTCCATTGTGAGTGTCAAAAGGGGTGGTGTTGGTTGCTAGAGTACATTTTCGTGTCGCATGTTTGCATGTGTTGTTTAACACTATATACATGTAAAGTTGGGGGAATCTGCATTCTACTAAATATTTTTTTTCATCTGCTTGACCAGAAATATTTTTTTCTATCAAATTGGGGATCAGAATATTTTTTTTAGGAAAAAAACATAACCCCCTTGAAGTTAAATGGTCGTTCCCTGATTACGTGAACATTTTTCTTTATGAAGAGAGACTGCACTGCAGATGACATTTCTGTTTTTTTAGTAGAATGTGTTCCCATTTTCTTATACCAAAATTTGCAAAGTTTTCAGTTTCTTTATATGCAGATGGTCATGTTACTTCTTTGATAGTTATACCCGATAGGTGACATGCTAAAATCTGTTTCTGTGATATTAGAACGAATAGTTCAAATACCATGTCAACAATTATTCTATCAAAGGGTGTCTGCATTGGGAGGAGGGGGTCTTTCATATCTGTATTCTTTAAAATGTTTGCCATTTTCTCTATTTTTTATACTTTTGCCCATTATTTTAGGACCTCATTTTTCTCTATTCTTTAACCCCCCCTAATCATTATTCTCTATTCTTTAAATCCACATCAACACCCTCACGAAGCTCTACTTGGCACTTATTAACCTTTATCGGACTATTGGGGTGTTGGACCAGTGGGGTGTCGGAATATCTGGGCGATCCCCAAAAGTCCAATAATTGTTTATGTTATTATGAACCCTATCCCATGTCAATATCAGATATTTATTGGTTAGATATAAATATTATGGACAATATACACTATGCCATCTTTATTTAAAAAAAAACTAAATTAATTCACTGTGTAATATATCAAAATTATCACGTAGTTTCTCTTTATGTCCTACGAATAACAATGTATGGTATTGTGCACTGTTCTGTTATTTGTGTTTCTTATCTGTAGTAATCATTAAAATGTTAACTTGGCATGCCATACTGGATAGAAATGCGGACGTGAAAGAAAGCACTCTTTATCAAAACGTCAATGGAGATTACATTTACACATTATTCGTTTAATTACATCGTATTTCAGGGAAACTGTGTATTAATTTTCAATGTTGACACCAATATCGATCTGCTGGATGTAGAATTTTACGAAGAAAAACTACGGCTGTAATTTAAAACTGCCATATTTGTTATTGCATAGCAAAGACTAGTTAAATCATTGACAATATTATAATATTGACCTAGTCCAAATAATTTTGACGTTTGGCAAGGCTATTTTATTTTTTTTCTGGGACGCCTTCCATTGACCCAATATTGTTATCGTACGATGCAGTCCGATGTATCCGCGCATTACAGAATTATTTTGAGAAGAACATTAGTTTAGTTTGTTTATACGACAATGTTTATAAAGTTACACTACTTAATTGAAGAGTGAATTATTTAAAGTTAATACATTGAACTCTAAAGACAGTGTTAAACCAAATAGAACTTTGTAAAATGTATCGCGGTCTATGCATATGAGGAATCTGTAAGAACAAGTTTACAACAGCAAAAAATGCTGGTAAATCGGAATAATGAAAACTTGAACCTTCCTGTGACAGTGCCAACTATTTTATGAAGGGGTATATTGGAATGCGTTAATTCTATCGTAATTCTCTATCATTATTTCCTTTATATTTTACCCCAATTTTTCTCTATATCTTTGTTATTGTCAATTTTTCTCTATAATTTTTAATATTTGTATTGTCAATTTTCTCTATATTTTTAATTCATATTCTCTATTCTGTAAATCCACATCCACAACTTCGTGAAGCTCTACTCATGAAGTATATTTTCTATAACTGCAGTTATTAACCTTTGTCGGCCTATTGGGGTGTCGGAACAGTGAGGTGTCGGAATAATAATGTGTCGGAATATCTAGGCAACCCCAAATAAGTCCAATAATTTATGTTATTATGAACCCTATCCCATGTGAATATCAGATATTTATTTTAAGTTTATATCCAAGATATACCAAAGTGTCGGATAGTTTTGTTTCATCTTCATTACAGTTTTGAGGGGGGATAGGAGGGGTCCTGATCCCGAAATCCCGGACTTAAAAAAACGAAATCCCGAGGTCCCGAATTTAAATAAAGTTAATCCCGACGTCCCGAAATCGAAAAAAAAGGATTCCCGGATCACGAAAGGGTCAATCCCGAAATCCCGAGCTTAAAAAGACTCGATCCCGGAGTCCCGATAAAGGTCCTATCCCCCCCTAGTTTTCAGTTGCAAAAAAAAAATTGTTTTAAAAATATGTATTGGATATAAATATTATGGACAATATACACCATGCCATCTTAAATAATAAAAAAAAAGATTAAAAGTATCACGTAGTTTCTCTTATCTCCTACGAATAACAATGTATTGTGCACTGTTCTGTTATTCATTTCTCCAATCTGTAGTAATCATTAAAATGTTAGCCCGGCATGCCATACTTAATAGAAATGCAGACGTGAAAGAAAGCACTCTTTATCAAAGTGTCAACGGAGATTGCACATTCTTCACCCCTGTTATAAAAGGTTTTCAAATGTCCAATGCTTTCGTCCATGCATGCCTTTTAAAAATTGTTAATTTTGGAGAATGGATTTTATACTAAGAAATATATTTCAGTTTGAACAAAGCATACTTCCAAGGATGAGGGCAAAAGTTTTTTCTTCAGTTTAATGACACTTGCCGTATTGAAAATAAAACCATTGTTTCCCTAATAGATTTATAATGACAATGGTTAATCATAGAATTACAATTATATCTTCATTTATGCTTCAAAAACTTATCAATTTTTATCTTTTCTTTTTATTATTATTTTAATAATAACAAAAACAATTCTTTTTGTGACGAAATCATACAATGTGGGATATCACCGGCTGTTCGAGGCTCTCAGTCCGTCAAATCATCGAGTTGAGAAGCCTGTCACGGTATTCTTCGGCTGATTTTGAGGAACAAGTAATCCAAGCACTTGCATGGCATCCATTTTAAATGTACAATTAAGGACTTAATAGCGCTCCTTCGTTCAATTAAATTTAATAGTGAGTTAATAGACTATTAACGTTAATTAAGTTTTGTGCAACGCAAGTAATAGACTATTAAATTTAAGTGTACTTTTAATTGACTATTAACTTTAATAGACGCTTGTGCAACCCTGTGCTTTTTTGCTATGTTTCCAGAATATTAAATATGTTTGAACTTAACTTCCTTTCAGTATAGAATTTATTTAAGAGAAACATTGGAAATAATTCCCCATTCCTTCAAATGAGAAAACACAACTTTCACACGAAAAGAGTTAATTTCCACCGAACTGTTTTAATTAACATTACAATAATAAAATGTCATGCATTGAACACTATTTTTTTCTCAGACTGACTATTATATATTTTTTTTAAATGTGGAACTTGTTAACATTTTAGTCTTTAAATACTCGGTACTTGTCAATGTGAATAGATATTTTTGTACTAGTAAACATACCAAATATCCTTTTTTTTTTATATAAAACTGTAACGTTGAAGAAATAGAAGAGTTATTACAATAAGTTAATTGAGAAATGATGTAATTATTAGAGTTGCAAACCAATGCTGCTGACTTAGTATGGTTTTATGAGGAATTCGATGTTTGCTCTACTGCAGTTTGATCAAACGTATTGCATGACAATACCACTGAACTCACCAAAATGATTGTTTTTTGCTGTGTTTTATTCAATTATTCTTCTTTTATCTTACCTTTTATTAGCTAACACAAATATGACTTCAATCATAATGCAAATGTTCTATATGAATCTAATAGTGTATTATGCTTTCGAAGCCAACACCGTTTTTTTCCTCGATGTTTTTAAAGAAATTAATATCGAAAACGAACGGTAACTATGCAAACATAATTCTCAATTCTATATCAATGGGTTTTTAAATAGTGAAAAACGTTTGACTAATATTTGATCGGTCGTTTTTGCAACAAATAGGTTTTATGTTGGGTTTTTTTGTGTTTTTTTTTTTAAATATACTGTAATTACTCAATACCTTATATTGTGGAGACGTCATTTTTATTGTATCCTACTCATTTCAATTGCGTTTAGTGAAACCTGCAGAAATTGTTTGTTCCAGTATTAATATGTCGGGCGTCTGAATAGTCAAAAAAGGACCAAATAGCTCGCTTGTAAAAAAAAATCGGACATTTAAAAAAACATGACCGTACGACATTGTCCGTTCATGTATTATATTTAGACATCATTCTATTATGTTTGACATCTAAAGAGGCAGGGAAGTACTACACAAACTTACAAAACTAAGCTTGTTAGAGTCACCCTACTAACAATCTTAAATTACTGTAATTTTGATTATGAAGCATTTTTCTCTACTTATGTTGTTTAAGCTAGGTTCACACTTCCGATCAGATCAACTCAATCAAGCCCGATCTAGCCAAATTACGTGATCGGGAGACTGATCTGACTCAATCGACAAGAATGTTCGGGATAGTCTACCTTGCTCGTCATCGATCTGACTTTCTACCCGAGAGTTTTTGACATGTCAAAAACATTCGAGTTAGGATCGAGAAGCAATTCACTCGAGAAGAGATCGAGAAGTACAAAATGTAGGAGGTTATAGTTTCCCGATTAAAATTCGAATATTTTATCTCAAACTACGGTATGATAACATATGATTTTTGTTTTTTTTCTGTTGTTATATTGTAAGACAGATGAGCCAAACCGAACAGTTGACAATTATACTGCATCTAATTTCCATACTCATAACTACGAGCGTCTTTTACTATAGCCGATGAAAATAGTCATAACAATTATAACACAATCTTTAATTTTCAGTAGAAACGTCTTCTATTTTAATAGTACAAGCTGAATACAATTATACATGTTTGATCTGTTATAAATAACAAAACGTGAGGAGGTTGCAAAGACATGCATTTAGATTTTCTTAAAATACGTCATATACGATACAGCAGATTGGAAACATGTGTATTCAATATGACATCTGTTAAGTTAAAACAAAAAAAGTATGAAGTATTTGTAGTGCTCAATTAAAATTTGGCAAGCCTTGAAAAATCAAATCAATCTTGACAGACGTATTAACAACATAGTTAACTAACAATGACATTTCAAATTGTTATAGTTTGTAAAAAGTAGTTTTTATTTTTATTTTAGAAGACTATAAATAAAGTGATTGTTTTCAAGTCAATTTAAACTTACTTTAATACTGTATATATATTATCTTTTTTACCGAGTGGATTGTGTTTGTTCTTTCAGATCGGGATCAGTTACCTTCTGTTGTTATTGATTTGTTTTGAAGAGTGATGAGTTTATATATATATTGACGTGCATCCATTTTGATGCACATTTCTCCTGGTGAAGCCTATTTTTTCACATGTTTTACTAAATCATTGATGTTGAATTATTTATTTATTGTATTATTGCACCATCTTTCATTCATCCGTGTTCATGTTAATGAAAGTTTTGATATATACGATAACAAATTATATAACTTCAGTTGCAAATCACAGATATTAGACAGAAGTACAAAGATAAAGAGAGTATACCAAGTGGGCAGTTAAAAATCATTAGTCCAATAAAATAACAGCACGTATCATGAACATCAATAACCAAACATGTCATAGAATTAAAACAATACTGAGCAAAACAAATTCTAGAAAATCGCTGGTGCTCCTGAAGGGTAAGCTGTTCCTGCTCCATGATCTGCACATGTCGTGTTGTATTTGCACTGTTCGGTTTGAGCCAATGCTCCGCGTTGAATGCCATAATTTGACCTGTACTAGTTCACTGATTTACTTTTTACACATTGTGACTTGGATGGAGATTTGTGTCATTGGTTCTCATACTACATCTTTTTATTTCTTTATCTTCAAATAACTATGTGTCAATTATCATCATCCATGGCAATTGTATCGTGACTTAGATCTTTGACCTCGGGTCAAGTTTTCTATATACAGGCTTGTTCAGGTCAGAAAGCAGAAATTTGTTATCTTGAGACATAGGTCTTAACATCCTCAATCTTTGGTCACTAGTTAACAGTTGTCCAATTGGCAATCACACCACACCGCATTTTATTTTATATATTCCTAGATAGATATTCAGCATGTTGGCTTATGTTCATATGCAAATGTTCCGTTAAATCACAACTGACGAAATTGTCATTTCCCTCGAGTTGTCGCATTGGCAATCATACCACATCTTCTTTTTATATAAAGAAGATTTCATAAAATTAAAGTATTTCATGAATTTCTTCACTCAATTATATCCAAATTTTGGTTTTATATGAGATTACCAAAGTGAATCCAAAAGTCTAAGTTGCGCGGATACACATGACTGCACTGTATGTCCATGCAGGACATAGGTTTTCGTTATCTTTTGACGTAGAAGTGTTGCATGTAGTTGTGTGTCACAATACAAAAACGATCGATATTTAACTTTGAACTTAGATCTAATGTGTCCTATCACGATACAAAAAATGGATATTTGGCGAGTTTGTATTTCACTACAGAACACAATCTAATTAAAATAGTGATCTCTGATCTCGTTATACTACATATATGTCATATGTAGTGTAACGAAATCAGAGATCAATATTTTAATTAGATTGTACAGAACACAAACAAAAACTTAGAATATTTGGCATTTGAGTGTCTCACCTAAAGAATCATTTCTATCAAGACCGACATATCACTCGACCATTGACCGATAGGACAGATAATCTTTTTTCATATGAAAGAGTGTCTGACAGCACAGGTTGCATGAAAAGGTCTAATACAACCTCCTTGGTCTGACATAGACATATCATATATATTTGGAATGGTGTTGCACGAGCTAGTAGGACAAGAACCATATTATCAATAATTGCATAGATTCCTGATATATAGAAATATCCCCATCAAAGATGCGATGCCTAATTTCAAGACTGGCATATAAATGTAACATTAAACTTTTACCTCAAAATTGATTTTTTATCATCTTTAAACGTGGAATTATGAAATTAACTTGTTTGTGTTATACCATGACAATGTGTGGCATTCCATTATAGAATCAGTTTCATAACAGCTTAGACAACTGCAATGCTTATGGTGGTAAAAATACTGAATCATTTACCTTTAAATTGTTAACATCGGTTATCGATAACATTGATTTGACACTCACTCTGTATGTTAGAAGCCTTCCAGTGGAGATTTGAATACTTCGTAGAATAAAAGAGTAAAGAACATGCAGGTGCACGAGAAAAAAAAGAAGGTTAAAGTATTCAACATTTAAATCGTGCTGAACATGAATGAAACATTTGCCACTGGACGTTAAATAACCAACAATCAATCAATCAATCAATTTTTAAATCTACACTCAAGGTTCAGTTCTCTTCTAGTTATTCGTATTATTTGATTTATGCGTTTAGAACATTTTAAAATGACCCCGCCACAGTTTAAATGTCTATAACACGTACGATATGACAAGTGGGCATTACAGACGTACGTATACCTAATCTAACCAAGTTAGTTGATAACCTGAGCGCGTCAAGAAATGGTCTTATCTACGCTGTTATGAAAAGCATTCCAAATAACCTATGACATTGACCTGTCATACTCAACATTATGTAACAAGGCACCTTACCCTGGCCAAAATCATTCCATTACTGATACAATAACTAACCAGATTAGAGATGTTATTCTACCCTTGCAGCAATGTATGCACCACATTAACTAGTAGGAGAGACATATGGTTGTGTTGACTCATTCTTGAAAGAGTAGATAATTTATTAAGTTGTATTGAGAGATCAGCCTCAACCACATTATCACCATTTGAAATTGATTGTACTGACGGCCTTACCCTTCTTAGATTGCTCTTAGGGAATTATAGACGATTTCAAATAATGTTTTCAAATTATTTTATACCGGTTTATGATAATATAATATAAGTGATAAATAATCTATTTTGATACGTTTTATTACTCAAAAATAGTCAGACAGACATCAAAATCAACATAAAGTTATATTTCGTAGGCAGGTCAAAAGTCGTCTCATCCCAACCCTGATTTATTTGCCATCACGAGAAATAAGTGTTTATTCTCAGTGCATACTCATCTGCCCTTGTGAATAGTATTCATAAGATAAGAACATTTTATGGTGATTATACTAAGATAAGGGGTTAACGCTATTAAAAAGAAATGAACGTCTACAGGTTCAGAAAATTGCAAAATCCGTAACATATAGCAAACACTGTTTAAATGGTGTCGTTTCTTTTCAAACACGCATTGTACTTGAAAACCAAATACCTATTGTTATATATAACGCTTTAATATCTAGAAAACTTATTCAGTGCAAATGTACATAACAGTTAGAGTATGCATCGCGTATTATCATTATAGCAATAAGTGAACCGGTCTGCAAAGGGCAACCGTTCATCTGTATATTCTGAAAAGATTGTAGGGGGTGTATAAAAACTTTAAAAAAAAACAGTAGTAAAAGATGATCGAGTCTTTATAAGTATAATGAATATAAGGAGACTATCATTTGATACTGTAAGGGGTCAGTAGGATTTTAGAAATTGATATTCTGGTCTTTAAAAAATATAAGAACCACAATAACCTTATCGAAAAACCGAATGAAAATGAATATTTAGACCAAAATGCTGGAAATAGATAAAAAAAAATATAGAAGGGAAAAGGGAAAAATAGTAAAAGGTGAAAAATAATAGTCCGTTGGATAAGAAATCTTTCTGCTCCTCTGCCCAGAATATCACAAAGTCGTCACCTAAAGAAGTTCAAGACTTAGTCTCTTTTTTTTATTCTTTCTTAGTACGGCAATAGATAATAAACTATATCACATCAGACCAAACAAAACAACATATTTACATCAATACATTAATATTGTAATGAAAAGATATAAATGACAACGTAAATAATATAATCTTCAATTAATAGCATCATATTTTCGTTGTACAAGTTGATTTATACCATCATCAAGATTTCATAAAATACTGAATTTCGGTGCAAATTCATTTAGATAACAACAAATAACATTGTTCATGTATGATTATATAATATATCAAATATTGTTTTTAAGCGAAAACCACAGATAATGTTAGATGCGCCACTTGAGTATTGTAATGAGATCAATATCATAAGTACATATATGTCATCAGAATATACTTCAACTATTCTCTTAGATGCTTCCTGAACTGCAATTATAATAGTAACAATTTTAACGTTTTATGTTATATTGGTAAACTTCGTGGCAGAACAGAAAAGACATAGAGACACCTTTCTGTTTTGTAAATTAGGCCTTTCTCTCAGTTGTTTCGATTCGACCCAACTGATACTAAGTCTTATGTAGACCACATGCGCTTGGTCATGTAACTTTTCTTTTCCTTTTGCATAGGAGTTTAATTATTTATTTTTCTAAGAAAATTTACCACATGCGGGAAAATTATATCAGAAAGACAGCATGTATATATAACCATGAATTAGAGCAAAGAATACATCAAAAGAGTGAAAACAATAAAAATAATTTACACAAATAATAATTTAAAAAGAAAAAAAGTTTGCTTCATGTCCCAACCGCCATGTGATGCAGATGAAACAGGGACATGCGTATTAAATTCAACACCTGGTATCCGTGTTTTCTGAACAGACCGTCAGACGAAATAATTTTGTAAGTGTTTTCTATTTGAATGTATTTTTTTACAGTGCATATTATTGGTATTTCAAGTAATAAAGGTAATTTTTACGTATTTTATTTAATTTTTGAGTTACAAGGTCGAGTTTACACATCAAGGCCAAAAACTGTTTCCCATTCAAAGTGACCTTTATTATTACCGAGGGTTTTTTTCTTCGTATATTTGATCATATAAAAATAAGAAGATGTGGTAAGACAACTCTCGACAAGAGACAAAATTATATAGAAATTAACAAATATAGTTCACTGTGTGTCTGCATTCATTGTATTTATGAAGAGCTGTCGTAATCCTTAATTTAAACCTTGTGTTTATCTGCACTTTTATGAAGAGCTGTCTTAATCCTTACTATGAAAGATGTGCTTGTCTGCACATTTATGAAGAACTGTTTACTTTTTATTACCTACAGATGGTGGTATTCTGCTTTTCTGCTGTCATATTCTCTTGAATTCTCATCTTCCCTCATCTCTGAATCCCTGTCGCTCTATTTTTCGCTTCCTTCTTATTACTAATCTTGAGTTGTTCTGCCTTTCTAGTTCCCCTCAACTCCTCTTTAACACTGTCTGTAATGCAGGCTATTCCCAACTTCTCTATCTCATTGCTTTTCTTGTACCACCTATTTATGTCTTTGAGCTCCTTCCTTCGGTGTTTAATTTCTGTTCTCTCCTGTTTGGCTTCTTCTTGATGTTACTCATTTCTTTCCTCTCCTCAACACCAAATCTCTCCTTTCCGATGTCATATTCTAGCATAGTCAGTGTTTATATCCTCATCTCAACACATCCTTGGAGTGATGTTTTGTAGAATTTCCCCTAAATCATCGTTCAGATCTCTCCATTGGGCTTCACTGTACACCTTTGGTCATGCTATCCTTTCTTTCTGATGTGATGTTTCTTGCCTTGGTTGTGAAATGTGCTCCTCTCCATTCAAGTTTCGACTATGGTTTGTGTCCTGGCTTCTAGTATTATTCTCCTGCGTTTCACCAGCCAAATCTGTGCGCTGCTCTGTTACAATTCCTCGACTGCATCAAGACCTTGTCTCGTGAATCTTTAAGCGTGTTTGGTTCTTGCAGATCTTTGCACAATGGCATTCAACTTCAACTTTATCTCTTGTCAAAGTTGTTTGCGCCATCTGTGTCGTTGTACATTTTCGTTTCCGAGTCATTGGCGTTTGGTCTGTTTGGTTAATCCTCTCATTCCCCTCTCGGGAGACTCTGGGGTACATGTATATCTCTTCATTCTCTGTAGCAGCTGTCTTTGATATTCCCTCAAGGAAACCGCACTTAGGGTAGCGGACCCCGAGTGCCTATACCAGTATGTTCTGGGCTGCCAGCAGTCTCTCCAGAATCCTTGGTCTTCGACAATCCACATTTAGTCTTTCCTGATTTTGAGATATGAGATTCTATTTTTAGCAATGGTGGCCAAGTTAATTGACTGTCTCGGAACCAAACACATGTCGTCGATTTATGAACTTTGAACACCAGTAAACAACTGTTGCCTTTATTTATACTAAATACCATCAGGACCATTCACAACAAGTTTGGTAGAAATTCCTTTGGTAGTTTCAGTGGGGCAGATCTTTTAAAAAGTATACGATGGACAATTAAATTAGTGAACATCGTTATGTAAGGCTGTAACTCCTTAAGGGTTCACCTCGTTATCGTCTGTATAATTATGTATATTGTAGATCTTGTATTTCTGATTATTTTTTATGATAACAAGACATCTTCTCATGATTTTTAAGATAATAGACAAAAAGAACTAAAAGTTGTCAAAATTATCATTTAAGGACAATGACTCCTTAAGGAGTGACTATCGTTTAACTATATTTTTAGTGCAATCAGGAAGTAGGTAAATCTTTACCATCTCCGCATATAATACCATGAAGATTTGCTTTATTTATTGTAGTTTTCGAGATGAAAAAAAACAATAAAAAACACATTTTTATCATTATGTTCTATACGTTAAGTCATGACGGGCATGTCTGTTGGCTAGCGGGGAAAACACAAACTTTATTATCGACATCCTTAGGATCATTCATTCTAAGTTAAGCTTAAAATTGCATGGTTCAATATTTTTGGAACAGAAGATATTTGAAAAGCTTCACGACGGCAACGAACTGTAAGAGATGGCTTGTATAGTTCACCTGACTCAACAAATTGAAATTGTTTTTCATTTCTTTAGTGATTGGTATTTATACAAACATATGTAAACAAAATAAAGACCTTTGGGAAATGAAAACATATCAGCTAATTATCAAATGTAACCAGGTCATAGTGTGTCATATTAATTTAAAAAGAGGTAAATACACTCCGACTTCATTGAGCAACCCATATCTATTTATTAAGTAAAAGATACGTATGTAAACACCAATTTATACCCATATCTATGTAAAAAGGACGGTTTATCTCAGATCCAAATTTACTCTGGATTTAAGTTGTCTTCGGTTAAAATTAACATTATGATCCGTATCAAAGAGGTTTACCTAATTGTATTATTACCAAATCTTAAAGTTAACGACATTATCAGTTGTACAAAGGAATGGGTAGTACATTAAATCCCATTTCAGCAAATGGTCATAGTACACTTAAAAGAAAAGTGAAAAATCATTCCATTTGAAATCCTTTCTAATAGGCCATGTCTTGTTATCATTTAAAGGGTGATACATTATAACTGTTTTATATAAAGGTTTTAATTCACACTTTTAATGTGCTTTTTGTGAAAATAAAACATTGTTAAAACAGTTGATAATGAAGTCTGGAATAAGTCTTAGAAAGAAAACAATATAATTGTCTGAGATTGGCTAAAATATCAATACAGTTAAAATGCTGTAATCACGATGAGGGGAAATGTGAGTTTTAAGATATAATGAAATACTGGGATAGAAAAGTATATATAATACTTAACCAATGTTAATCTTGGTATATTAAAAAAGATGTGGTAGGATTACAAATAAGACAATTGTGCACTGACATAGAAGTTAACAACCTTAGGTCATCGTAGGTCAACAATATAGGCCAATACGACGAAGTCAATTAGGAAGATTTTTAAAAACATTTTTAAAAGTTAATATTTGTCACAGTTAAGGAATAATTACATCTTAGAACATAACTCGAGCATTACTTTAGCAGAAATAGCAATGTTTATATCTTTTCGATATCTGCATGACAGTTTGTTCCTGTTTAATCGTTAACTAACAGAAACAACAACAAACAAACAAATACCATACCAAGAAACGAATAAGTACGTGTAAGTAAAAGTCAAAACATCAGTTGCACTTTATAAATCTTCGAAAACAAATGTCTCTTGCTAGTACGTAATTATTTCAGAATAAAATAGACAACATTTTGTTGATTTCTCTCCCAAAACGTTTACAAACTACTACCATGAATGAATTTAACAATTTACTGTTCACATCCTATATATCTGCGATTCGAAACTAAAGACTAATAGTCCATAATTTGTTCCTGATAGGTGGGAAATGTTTAAAATTATATTTTAAATAAACTTACATCTAAAGAGATTATCTGGCTTTCAGATGTGTATAGATAACTTTATTAAAATCTACCCATGTCAACAGGTATGTACCCCCACTTTAACGGATACGCATAAATAAAGGCAACAGTAGTATACCGCTGTTCGAAAGCCATAAATCGTTTGAGAGAAAACAACTAAAACTGATGTTAAACACATCAACTATAAAGAGGAAAACAACGAAACAACAGAAATACTGAAGTGTTACGAAAAAAAAACTTGCAATGCAACACACACATTACACAGACTATCAACCAAATTATACCAAAATTTAAATAATATTTTCAGATTTTGATTCTGTTGAAAGGTTTGGCCAATTTCCATCTATTTTTCATTCGAAGCCAATACCAGCAAGTTAATTAGGAAAGAGTATAAACATTTTCAACTTTAATTCCCATAAAATTAAAACGTTATTCAGTCCTATGGTGTGTTGTTTTAATATGACGTCAGTTTTATTTGTTTTATTAAAATAGTTCCAGGGAACCTTGACCCAAAACCAAGTTGTATCTGGGAAACAATTCACACAAGTACCTTTATTTTCAAAAGAAATTTGATTTCGGTTAAGAAATACGTTTTTTTTTTGTTTTCTTAGTAAATTAAAGACTGCAGATTGGTTAATCAATATGTATCCATAACTTGATTGAATAATCAGCAATATGCGATATTGTTGTCAGCACTCAAGATATGGAAATAAAGGCGTAATATTTGTAAGAAAGTGAAGATTGAAAGACTTTTCTAGATTCAATCTGCTTGTAAAACAATGCATAAAAGCTATTCACAGCGTGTGCGCCTCAAAATTCGAATGTCACAACACGTACATCACGTCCTATATACACACACTTACCAAGTCAGGAAGATGGCCATTGTTATATTATTGTTCGTTTCTGTGTGTGTTGCATTTTAACGTTGAGTCGTTTGTGTTTTCTCTTATTTTTGAGAAATTGAGATAAGACGTGGCACGGTACTTGTCTATCCCAAATTCATGTATTTGGTTTTCATGTTATATTTGTTATTCTCGTGGTGTTTTGTCTGATGCTTGGTCCGTTTCTGTGTGTGTTACGTTTCGGTGTTATGTCGTTGTTCTCCTCTTATATTTAATGCGTTTCCCTCGGTTTTAGTTTGTTACCCCGATTTTGTTTTTTGTCCATGGATTTATGAGTTTTGAACAGCGGTATACTACTGTTGCCTTTATTTACAATGCGGGTAACAACTGTCCTTACGTTGTACACGAGCTTCATAATTTATTTGAAGGGGATACCTAGATGACTTTGTTACTTACATTTTTACACATTTGGGCAATAAGAATGAAAGATGTATTGTTGTTTACTAAACTCCAGTGGCAAATATTTCACGCCGTTTCCGTACGACAATACATTTTTAAGTATCAATGAATGAAAAAGTATAACAAAATACCCAACTCCAAGGCAAATTCAAAAGAGGGAAGTCTATAAAAACAGTCAAACTCAAACATTAGACTTATGAATAAACTAATGGAATGGATTGTAAACAACTTGTATATTCCTGACTTGGTACCTGTCTTAATAAAAGATCAACATAGTAGGGCTCTACCGGGAATTTTGGACTACCGTAGAAAAATAACGGAAATAAAAGACGGAGACAACCGAACGCGATAAGTCAAACTAGAATCGGAATCTCTAAGCTTCCTTCAAAGATACTACATGTGTACTTGTTTTTAGTATACAACCTTCAGGTTAAATTGTAGTAACAAGGAGGTGCTGTGAAATTCTGCATCAGCATTCTAGAAAATTAGACATGGCGATTTGTAAAATGTTTGATAATATGTTTGATATTATTTGGGGTTCTTACAGTAATAGTATGTAAATTAAATCATTATTGAACAACTTATTTCCGAGATTGCTGTTATATCTTCGGTTAAATGCAGGTTAATTATTATAGTGATATAAGACAATTAATGCATTTTACTGTTATGTTTCTATTTTTAGCAATTGCTGCCATGTTTATTAACTGACTGGGGGAAAACACATGTTTTCTATTTATGACTTTTGAACACTGGCATACTACTGTTATTTTATACTATACACCATAAGGACCGTTCACAACAAGTTTGGTTGGAATCGGTTTGGTAGTTTCAGTGGGGAAGGTCATTTAAAAAGTATACGATGGACAATTAAAGTACATGTAGTAAAAAAAAACTTAGTTTGATGCTATAACTCCTTAAGAGGTCATCCAGTTTTAAGCTGTACATGTATTTTGTAGATATTGTATTTCTGATTATTTTTCGTGATAACATTTTCTTCTCATATCTTATGATTTTTAAGATATAGACAAAAAAAGTAAATTTATAAAAAAAAATCGTAATTTAAGGGCAATGACTAGTATATAAATCTTGTAAATCTCCGCATTTAATACCCTGCAGGTTTCTCTATTTATTCTAGAATTTTTCGAGTCGTCCTGAACATGCATGAAAGATTTTTCCCTGGACGTTAAGCAACCAACAATCATTCAATCTAGTTTTTGAGATATACGACAATTATTATCTTCTACGTTCAACCATGGTGGTTATGTTTGGTGACAGGCGAAGTAACACAAACATTATTTTCTACATCATTATGATCATTCATCCTAAATTAAGCTTGAAATTGGTTCAGTTTTCTTGGAGCAGAAGATATTTGAAAAGGTTAACAACGGCGACGGGTTGCAAGAGATGGCTAGTATAGCTCACCAGCCCGAAAAAGGGTGTTGTTTTTCATTTCTTTAATTATTGGTATTTTTACAAACATACATGTATGTAAATAAAAATCAAGACCTTTTGGAAATGTTATCTCTACATAAAATATATATCAGCTAAGTATTAAATGTGACCAGGTCACCGTATGTCACATTTTAAAAAGGGGTAAATATGCTCCGACTTGGATGGTACATTGTACCTGATAGGTTGTAATTCACACTTTTGATGTGCTATCTTTGAAAGAAAGAAAAACATATTGTTAAAACAGTTGATAATGAAGTCAGGAATAACAAATTTTTAGAAAGAAAACAATAACTGTCTGAGTTTGGCTAAATATAAGAATACAGTGAAAAGGCTGTTTTGTATAAACACGACTGTGAGTTTTAAGAAATTATGAAATACTGAGATAGTAAAGTATATAAAATACTTAACGAACAAAACATTTTTATCTTGATATTTAAAAAAAAGAAGATGTGGTATGATTATAAATAAGACAACTGTCCACTGACATAGAAGTTAACAACCTTAGGTCATCGTAGGTCAACAATATTGGCCAATACGTCAAAGTCAATAAAGTAAAAAAAAATTTAAAAAAATATTAAAGTTGATATTTGTTATAGGAACATTACAGCTTAGAACATAACTTGAGCATTACTTTAGCAGTGATAGCAATGTTTACTTCTTTTTGATATCTGCATGACAGCTCGTTCCTGTTCAATCGTTAACAAGCAGAAACAACAACAAACAAACACATACCACACCAAGAAACGAATGAGTACGTATAAGTAAAATCAAAACATTAGTAGATAACTAGAGCATTACTAAAGAAGTAATTGTAGCATATTTACATCTTTTCGAAATGTGCATGACGTTTTGATTCCGTTCAATCATTAACAAACAGAAGTAATAACAAACAAATACCACATCAAGAAACGAATGAATACTTGTACTAAGTAAAAGTCAAAAATTCAGTTGCACTTTATTTGGGAACAAACTGTGCCCCTCTACTCGCCGACTTGTTTCTTTATTATTATGAGGCTGACTTCATGCAGGAACTTCTTAGGACGAAAGATAAGAAGTTAGCAATATCCTTTAACTCTACTTTCCGCTATATAGATGATGTTCTTTCACTAAACAATTCAAAATTTGGTGACTATGTGGAACGCATCTATCCAATCGAACTAGAGATAAAGGATACTACAGATACAGTTAAGTCGGCTTCATATCTTGACTTACATCTAGAAATTGACAATGAGGGTCGGTTGAAAACAAAACTTTACGACAAAAGAGATGATTTCAGCTTTCCAATTGTGAACTTTCCATTTCTAAGTAGCAACATTCCAGCAGCACCTGCATACGGGGTATATATCTCCCAATTGATACGATATTCCCGTGCTTGCATTTCCTATCATGATTTTCTTGATAGAGGTTTGCTGCTCACAAGGAAGCTATTAAACCAAGAGTTCCAAATGGTGAAGTTGAAATCATCCCTTCGTAAATTTTACGGACGCCATCACGAGTTGGTTGACCGTTATGGAATAACCGTTTCACAAATGATATCGGATATGTTCCTTACGTCGTAACTACAATCCCCTTCCCTTTCATGAATATGACCTACCGAATTAGACTATTTACCGGATTTGTAATCACTTAAGCAACACGACGGGTGCCACATGTGGAGCAGGATCTGCTTACCCTTCCGGAGCACCTGAGATCACCCCTAGTTTTTGGTGGGGTTCGTGTTGTTTATTCTTTAGTTTTCTATGTTGTGTCGTGTGTACTATTGTTTTTCTGTTTGTCTTTTTTATTTTTAGCCATGGCGTTGTCAGTTTGTTTTAGATTTATGAGTTTGACTGTCCCTTTGGTATCTTTCGTCCCTCTTTTATAAATCTTCGAAAACAGTTTTCTCGTGTTAGTTCAGAATTATTTCAGATTAAACTACACAGCATTTTATTGATTTCTCTTTTAAAGTGTTTACAACTACTATGAATGAATTAAACAATTTACTGTTTACATCCTATCTTATCTACGATTCGAAACTAAAGACTATTAGTCCATAATTTGTTCCTGATAGGTGTGAAATGTTAAAAATGCAAGTTTAAATAAACTTATATCTAAAGAGATTATCTGGCTGTCAGGTGGGTATAGATAACTTTATTAAAATCTACCCATGTCAACAGGTATGTACCCCCACTTAACCGGATACGCATAACACAGACTATCAACAAAATTTTACATAAATCTAAAATGATGTTTTCAGATTTTGATCCTATGGGAAGGTTTGGCCATTTTCCATGTATTTTCCATTCGAAGCCAATACCTGAAATTAAATAAGAAAAAGTTTAAAACATGTTCACCTTTAATATTCATAAAATCAAAACGTTATTCGTCAGTTTCATTTTTTTTATTGAATCAGTTAAAGGTTTACTTACTTTGACCAAAAACGAGATTGTATCTGGGAGACAATACACACACGTACATGTACCTTTATCTTAACAGAAACTTCATTTTAGTTATGAAAGTGTTTCTTTTTTTAAATTTTCTGATCAAATTTAAACTGCGGTTTGAGTCATCTTTGAGTATCTATAACTTGATAGAATGTTCAGAAATATGCTATATGCAATTGTCAACCCTCAAAATACGAAAATAAAGGCGTAAAAATGTGAAGTAAAGTTAGATTGAAAGCTTTTTTAAGACTCAACCTGCTTGCAAAATACTGCATTAGTGCTGTTCGTGCTGCACCTCGAATATCACAAGCACATGCACCGCACGTCCTATACACTTTCACTTTGGGTAACACTTTTCTTTACTTTGTACACGAGTTATATACTAGAAGAGGATACCAAAATGACTTTGATATGTGAGGTTTAGCACATTTGGGCAATGAAAGACTGAATGTTTGTATTGTTTACTTCATGTCCAATAACAAATATTTCACGCAGTTTTTCGAGAAACTTATAGATCATAAATCAACAAGAATAACAATGCGTTTGACCTGCAAGGTATAAGGCATATAAAAGACCAAGACAGCAGCAATAAGCGGCATCTGTACGACGAAATCGGAGTAATTAGCGCAGTGATGTTGTGCAATTCCGTATTAGCATGCGTTCCTTGTACATGTTGTAACATGTTTGGCAAAAGTTAAATTTCATTTTGGATTCTGACTGTTATAGTGCATGTATACCAAAATGCGTTATTTAACAAGTCATATCCAAGATTTCTGTTTTATCTACGGTTAAATGCAGGTTAATTATTAAAGTGTAAGTTTCGAAATTAAATACGAAGTTCAAGCCAATAAAATATCAGAGCTTAGCAAATTAATGATGAAAATATTGGCATGGATGTAAATAGCTAAACATACTATTTTACGATCTTCTTTATAGTCATTAATATTTCTATGCTAGTTTTTTTAATGAGACATGTGTTATTGTTATAGTTTTATTATGATAGTTATACATTAAGTAACCTACACTGTATTATATTAGTATATAACAACTAAAATAGTTCACTTTATGATTTAGTAAGAAATCTATCACATATGTCCAAAATTCGTTTAATCTGAAATATAATTACATAGATTCCTATAAAAAATATCACCAACATTGTAGATTAAAAGCCTGAAATTATGTCGATGTATATATATGTGTCAAAAGAGGGGCGAAAGATACCAGAGTTATCAGGATATGTCACCACAATGATTCTAACAAAAGGATTTGAAACTGACATCTTCATATATATACTCGAATATTTTCAAAAGACTTCGGCATTCCAATTGGATCTAGCTATGCTGCTCTTTTCTTACAATTGTTTTTCATTTTTATGATGGTACCATGCATGACTTCCTTATGTTACTTTTCAGTTTCAGCAATATAGATCCATTCTCAGTTAGAAAATTAAGGACTGGCGCTATGATTATATATCTTGATTAGATTAATAAAATTCGTATCTTATCTTCTTATCTTCTTATCTATCTCATGTAGTCAGTCTTTATCATAAGATTTCTGTCCTATACTGGTATTTTTCTTCTTTTGTCTTTTATTATTAGTTTTGTGGTTATTGATTACTTGTTTTTAATTTGATATACATATAGGATGTTTTTGCTTTTATTTTAACATTAGTATTTTATTACTTTGTTGGTTTTTTTATGTCAAGATTTTGTCTATTCCTTGGTTATAAATATCAGGTGAAATTGACTTAATATTGTATGAGTAAAGCAGTACAAAGTCAGTGTAATTAAAATGCACTACGTCACCCATAACAATGCAAATCTATCATTATTGTGGTTCTACGGTGCAATAAGGTGTGTGTTGTAATTACAATATATCTTATCCACGTGCTTTTATAATTACAACATGTATATTACAAAATCAACACCATCATTTCAACTGATAGTGTTTCGTTCTTTATTTATCACGTGATAACTGAAGAAAAACGGTCGTCTGCTGTAGTACATTTTTAAAGTGACAAGTAATGTTGAACTGTTAACTGACTATATCACAAAGAATAATTTATAAATATGATTAATAGTAAAAACATAATGAACATGTTCAGTGTATAAATTTAACACGTGTTTACTATTTTAAATCGATAGTATTGACAAGTCAAAAAAAGTTTGATGAAAAATCAGGATTGCAAGGCAAAAGGAATGACTTCAAATGGGAAAGGGAAGTCTTCGGTTGATAGTAGGATTATGGTATTAGGTCGGAGCGCTGTTGGTAAATCAGGTATGATTTCATATTTCTTTATCTTTATATTTAAGAGACATTTTTGTACATAGTTTTGTTATCTATTAAAATACAATTTTAAATTTTAAAAAAAAAGAAAAGATATATAATATTCCTGTTTTCCATGTTATAATAAGACGTACTGTGTTAACAGTATCTGTTGTCATTAAGTTGTTGTAGTTTAGCTTGATATAGACTAAGCAGCGGAAATAGAAACAAAATTAAGCTTACTTATAAAACTCGGTAAAACTGTCTAACGATTGAGCAGGACATTACTTTAATAGATAAGCGATAATTGAGGAAAACTTTCAGACAAAAAATATCGGGAAACGCTTCATGCGTTGTCATACCTTACAATGAAACTAACTTAGTTAATTTGGACAAAGCTAAGCGTTTGTATATTCAGAGTTCAAAGTAAGTGCAATATTGCTTTTAAAAAAAAAGGAAAACAAAAGAAGTGAAAGATGTAACTAACTGGATTTGAAAATTGCTGAAATACCTAACTAAAGATAGTCGTATCCTTGGTCATTTTTCTCCCGACCACTTCTTTTGATTTTTCTTCATTAGTACATAATTGACAGGTAATCATTTGAGAAATGTATTTTCTCATGTTCTAAAAGTGAGTCAAGGAGAACATGTGCAACCTATTATATCTTAATTACACCGAAATGGTTGTAAAACAATTCAACAAGCAGTATAAAAATAAAGCTTGTTCAAAAATACCTGATGATCTGCATTTAAATGCTCAAATATTCGGTAAAAATAGTTTTGCTCTGTGACTTACATTTATCTTTAAAAAAAATGTAACCTACTGCTAGAAACCTTTCTGATTAGAAACTTTTGAAAGCTTAACAAAATCATAAATATGACCAAAGAAGATTAAATAGTCTTGACAATTTTTTAGACTTAAAGAGGCTAGCTTCATACTAAATAAGCAGTGACAAAAAAACGTTTGATTTCATATAAACTATTCCAATGACATGAAAAGCTAATATATGTTTGACAGACGATTGATTTGTCTGGAAAATCAATGAAATCAATGATGCATTTAATAGTATTATGATCATGAAATTAGTTATGTATATCTGTCAACTGAGTGCTAAATATCCTGTTATGCCCCGCATAAGATAGTAAAAGGGTAATATATTTTCAGGTCTGTTCATCCGTCCGTCCGTCTTGTATCAAGTTTAAGTTTTAGGGTTAGGTTTAAGCTTTGGTTAAAGATAATTTGTGATCACATCAATGTATATAAGCCTATGTCCATAGATATAGGAAGATGTGGTATGAGTGCCTATTATGAGACAACTCTCCATCCAAGTCACAATTTATACGGTCTTCAACATGGAGCATTTAGCTCACACAGAACAGAAAGCTATAAAGGGCCCCAAAAAATACTAGTGTAAAATCATTCAAACAGGAAAACCAACGGTTTAATCTATATATAAAAACGAGAAACGATAAACACTTATGAAACACATAAACAAACGACAACTACTGAACATCAGATTCCTGACTTAGGACAGGTGCAAACAATTGTAGCGGGATTAAACGTTCATTATGGAGTGAGTACTAATATGTTTTCAATAAGTGTTCCAGAATTTGGTGGTCACTGAACGGAAAAATGTGATAGTGCGAGCGGGCCATTCTGTACTTTGGACACACCCATTATATCTGCATTTGAAGTTATTGCGTCGCAGACATTTGTTCTTATATCATTAAAATTCCATGCAATATAAAATTGGTTAAAAATTACAAAAGTAGTATCCGTAGAGGCCGAGATATTAGAAATTATATATCTATCAACGTCATGTTCAAAACTCTGCAATGTTCTTTGTATCATATCTTAACACACAAAATCTGATTTCATCAGAGATAGTCTTTTCATGTAAGCACTGATTGAATAGTCTTTTTTTCTGTGTGATTCTAAGATCTGATGATAGACAAATGTCAATTCTTTTATATCTTAAGATATGAAGATCAAGATATATGTTGAAACGAAATGTTTCCTTCATGTCTTTTAATGGTTAAACCAGTTTTCTCATTTAAATGTTCATGTGATGAGCTCAGCTGACCTTGTGGGATCGTCAGCAACACAACATTTTGAACATTTTTTTTAAATTTTTTTAACATTTTTTTAGTTTAGATAAGCAATGCCGAAGCGCATAAAAATCATGAAATGACACCTCTATGAATATATAAGGAACAGTGGGAAATAAATGTGGGGTAAATGTCAATGAAAAAACAACTGAAGGATACAAAGAACTATCAGATATCTAAATAATGATTGATTGCAAATAATTAAATGATATAGATTAAACGACAACGGGGAAATATCTACCTTATACTAAAAGAATGGATAAGAAATATCTGCAGATCGGCATGTTATCTTCAATATTGAATGCGGACTATATATATATACATTATAGTTCAAAGTGTCTACATTGTTTATTTTCATTGTTTTATATATGTAAACTGTATATTATGTACCATGTTTTAAGCCATTGGCCCATATGGGTGTAAAGTGCTTTCAATAAAGAAATGTAAATTTTGAAAATTAAGAAAAGGGTTTGTCAATATATTAAGATGTGTTGTAATGCGTAAGACTATTCGAAGAAGGTACAGAAGCTTGCTTAAAAATGATAAGTTATTAATCATATTTTTTCAGATTAAAATATCAATTAATAAACCTCCAAACAGATTTAGTAAACTGCGGAAAAGTTATATCTTTTTTTGAAGTGTAACAAAAAATAGAAGAACAGGATGAGGATGTAAGACCGCAATCGTAAAAACGGGGATTCTAAAATATGTAAAATAAACAAATAAATGTCTAGTGGTTGTCGTCTTTTTATTTGTTTCATAAGTGTTTCTCGGTTTTTATATAGATTAGACCATTGGTTCCCCCGTATGAATGGTTTTACACTAGTAAATGTTGGGCTCTGGAGAGTTGTCTCATTGGCACTCATACCACATCTTCATATATCTATGTATAATTATACTATCTAGATTATATAAAGGAACAAGATGGCTCTTCGATTACTTGATCGAGTTGTTCGTAAGTACACGTGGATGTCTTTGTTATAATCCTTGAGTAGCAGCGACAACAGAATATGAATAAATGTTTAGCAAAGAAAGTAAACATTAATATACAGATTTTTAATATTTTTAGACAATTTTGAGACAATGTTTCCAGTGTGACTTACTTCGAATTCGGTTAGATGTAAATAGAACATTTATAGTAGGTCGATATATCACTTAAACAAAGAGATTAAAAAGAAAGATTTAAAAAGTAAAATGAATCTTTCACATCAGGAACCCAATAAGAGTGAGTGAATTAAGCAATGAACTTCTCATATCTGACTTTACGAGTTCAACGGTCATAAAATAAAATCGCATCTTACATGTTCGAATAACATTGAGAGTGGAAATGGGGAATATGTCAAAGGCAGACAAAAGCCGAAGGCAACTAATGGGTCTTCAATGCAGCGAGAAATCCACGCACCCGGAACTCGACCGAACTCCCCGAAAGAAGCCGGCCTCGCCCAGCCCGTGCCCGTCCCAATCACGCTTCGTAATCCAGCCCGACCGGCCCAGCCCTTAAGGAGTCCTTCAGCTGGCCCCTAAACAAATATGTACATACCAGTTCAGTGATAATGGACGTCATACTACTGAACTCCGAATTATACACATAGGAAACTAAAATTAAAATCATACAAGACTAACAAAGGCCAGAGGCTCCTGACTTTGGACTGGCGCAAAAATGCTGCGGGCTTAAACATATTTTTTGAGATCTTAACCCTCCCCCTATACTTCTAGCAAATATAGAAAAACAAACACACAAGTATAAGCGAAGCATAGTTTGATAACGTACTTTTATACTATCTATATGTATATGGTACTGGATATAATTCATCTATACATGCACGTTAATGTTGTGATTAATGTACATACTATTAAATTAGATTAATTCTAAAGTAAATTTGAAACTAAGATATATTGACATTTGACATAGATAGTGGATAAAATTACGTTTAAGGTAGTTTCACTGTTCAATAGAAGTTTTATAATAAAATACAGCTGTATGTAAATATAATGACATCGTCAAATCATAAAGCTTTGGGGGAATTAAGTTTTGCTGAATTTTAATTTATCTTAGTGTAAATTTATGATTCAATAAGTTTATTCAGAAATTGATCCGAGATATAACCTTTCTTTTTAAATAAATCTTTTAAACTTAAATTGTATCGGATAACATTCAAAAATGTGAAAACAGATCGTATGAATTAAATAAAATCATTATGAGTGCGCTATGTAAATTTCACAGTGGTAAATTTTTTCGCAGAGCTCTAAATTTCAGTTATTTTTAGTTGTTACTCATACAATTTTATTTTATGGATTTACGTTGAAGACGATGCATATCTTTCCTCCCTCATGTATATTGTATAGGATGCCAGCAGATTCTATAATGGGAAGTGGTTATATGAAAAAATGAGTTTATAATGGAAGTTGCGAACACATTCATTGAGTACAGCACGGAAATATTTTTTCAACTGATTGCTTGCTCAATTACTGTAGACATCCATGATTCTTATACATGTATGTACGAAGCTCATTCGGAGAGGTTTTGAAGAAAATATCAATACCTCGACTGACGTATAGCAGCAAAGATCAACAGCAATTTTAAACTGAGTTATTGAAGCAATTTAAAAGGACGAATATATCAAGAACACTTTGTGCAATAATCGATACGACCTTAACCAAAATTTGTTCAAACACTATCATAGTTTAAAAAATTTATGAATAATTATTTCTCTTTTATTTTTCAACTATTATAGAGATCTCTACTCAAAATATTAAGTACTAAATACTTGAAAGGAATGAAATGTACATGTACCACAACAGCATGTCA